>CAUYQG010181577.1:0-26457 GCA_963574415.1 Tarsius wallacei
CAACAACAAGCAGGCAGAGATCCAAATAAAAAGCACAATCCCATTCACAATAGCCACCAAAAAAATGAAATACCTGGTCATCTTCCTAACCAGAGAAGTGAAAAAACTTTACAATGAGAACTACAAAACACTGCTCAAAGAAATCCAAGAAGACACAAACAAATGGAAAAATATCCCATGCTCATGGATAGGAAGAATCAACATTGTTAAGAGGTCCATCCTACCAAAGGCAATCTACAGATTCAATGCAATGCCCATTAAGGTACCGACATCATTCTTCTCAGACCTGGAAGTGACAATACAGAAACTTATATGGAAACATAAATGACCACGAATAGCCAAAACAATCCTTAGCAAAAGAAACAAAGCAAGAGGTATTACACTTCCCAACTTCAAACTTTACTATAAGGCTACAGTAATCAAAACAGCTTGGTATTGGTACAAAAACAGGCACATAGACCAATGGAACAGGAAAGAGATTCCAGAAGCAAAGCCTCCATTCTTCAACCAACTCATCTTTGACAAAGCCCCTGATAACAAACACTGGGGAAAGGAGAACCTTTCAGTAAATGATGCTGGGAAAACTGGCTGAACACATGCAGAAGATTGAAACAGGACCCCTACCTATCACCATACACAAAAACTAACTCTAAATGCATCAAAGACCTAAACGTAAAACCTCAAACTGTAAGAACCTTAAAAAATGCAGGAAATACTCTTATGGAAGTTGGAACTGGCAACCGATTCCTGATCAAAACCCAAAGTGCCCAGGCCATAAGAGATAAGATAGACAAGTGGGACCTCATTTAACTGACAAGCTTCTGCAAAGCCAAAGAAACCATCAAGAGAGCAGGGAGGCAGCCCACAGAACGGGAAAAAATATTTGCCAACTGTATATCTGACAAAGGCCTAACATCTAGGATCTACAAGGAACTCAAATGCGCCAAAAGGAAAAAAACAAACAGCCCCTTTAAAAAGTGGGCAAAGGACATGAATAGACACTTCTCAAAAGATGATATACGGGCGGCCAACTGACATATGAAAAAGTGCTCAGCCTCACTCATCATTAAAGAAATGCAAATCAAAACCACATTGAGACACCACCTAACCCCTGTAAGAATAGCCATCATTAATAAAACAAACAACAGATGCTGGCGAGGATGTGGAGAAAAAGGAACACTTCTACACTGCTGGTAGGAAAGCAGACTAATACAACCTCTTTGGAAGACAGTGTGGCGATTTATGAAGAAACTAGAAATTGACCTTCCATATGACCCATCAATTCCCCTATTGGGAATATATACCTGGAGGAACTGAAATCATTCTTCAAAAAAGATACCTGCACACGTATGTTTGTTGCAGCTCTATTCACGATAGCAAAAACATGGAACCAACCGTGTTGCCCATTGAAGCTGGATTGGATTTTTAAAATGTGGTATATATACACAATGGAATATTATGCAGCCATAAAGAAGGACAAATTTATGGACTTTGCAGCAAATTGGATGGATTTGGAGTCGATCATACTCAGCGATTTATCACAAAAACAAAGAACTGAGTTCCATATGTTCTCACTCATAAGGTGACCTTGAACAATTTTAATGCTATAAGAAAGCAATTGGCAGTAGCGGAAAACTGTCAGGGGATGGGGCAGTGGGACTGGCAGTTGAGGGAAACTGCTAGGGGGAGGGAGGGGCATACCTCATTAACAAGGCTACCTGCATGATCAATGTTTGTCTACCTAACCCTGAATTGTACCCTACTTCTTTATGATAAATTAATTTAAAAAAAATTTGTAGAGACAAAGTTCACTGTGTTGGCCAGACCGGTCTCAAATTTGTGTCCACAAAAAATTCTCCCACCTCCCCCTCGCAAAGTGCTGGGATTACCGGCATGAGTCAATGCACTTGGCCACAAAGCTATACATACGTACATGTATTTCCTATCTTATGTAAAAAATAAAGAAAATATAATATGAAAATATCATACAAAATGGCCTACTAATATAGGGAGCATTTAAAAAAATAAGCACAGGAGAAAGCTGATTCATTCAGTGTCAGATGCATTAATATGAGTCGTTGATATAATTCAAAATTGATATTTTCGATGAAGATCTTCAAATGTTATATAGAAGTTACCTCCAGGCCATGATTAAAGTGTCATATGTGTACCGGAAGGGTAGATAGATATTGTTGATATCACAAATTTTATGGAAATGCAGTGGGTGAGTTTTGCCTATGAGTCAAGTCTTAGGGCAAATTCCTGGAAAACACCTCCATTAAGTGAATAAGATGAAGAGAGCAATCCTGGTTACAGAAGTAAATATGGCGCTATGTGATTCTGTGTCGGATAATTAAGGAGATTAAGAAATAACTAATGCCACAAAGAGATGAGAAATTCAATGACATATATTGCGCTACTGAATTTATATCCTGGGAGGTCATCCATGTGCTCTGGGTAATATTTCCTTTGCAACATATAAGAAATAGTATTAGGAAACTGTTCTGAACCTAGAACACAAACTACCCACCAAAGCTAAAGTAAAAATTGCAGTGTAGAATACACATATTCTATCAATGTGCTTGGAGAGATTTTTGTTTGTTTACTTGTATGGTTGTCCACTTTTTTTGTAAATTAAGATTGGGTATCAAAGAATGGAAGCTGTGAAATTACTCCTAAGTATGTCCGCTTAGGAGATAATATGATGGACAATTACCTTGACTTAAATATATTTATCTTAGTAAATATTTCCTAGAAAATAATGAATGTATAGATAGGAATCACACTTTTTTCTTTTGGCTTTAAATAAGGATGAGTGAGCATAATTAATTCCATCTTACAAGAAATAAAAATTGACAAAGAACATCAAATGCCTGTAAGTCTCTCCTTTTTCCCTACTGTCCCTAAATGTGAATTAGCGAATACTAGAATTTGATTTTAAAAATGCTCTGTGCTATTTAATACGTAATTTTGTATTTATTCTAACTCATGGCAAACTTAGTATAAGCAATAAAGTATTGTTTCTCTGAAAATATCACTTTTCTCTCTTGTTAAAACAAATGACAATGTAAGGTTGCCAGATGAGTTTTCAGAAAGTTAACATAGCTGGGCATTTCTCATCAGGCATTTATCATTTAAGGAACAGAAGATAGCATTTGTTTAATTTCCTTCACCACAATGAAGCAAATTATGTGACTGGGTTAGATGGGTGAGAAATGAGAAATTTTCTCTCCTAATCTAAGGAAACGTAAGGGCCTGCAGCTAGAAACCTATTAGTTTTCTACATTAAGAAAACTATTTTGTTCGTATCTTTTTGCTCTATTTGCAGGCAAGCTTGCTTAAGTTGATTTGACTAAAGTTTAAGCTTAATCCAGGTGACTTTCGGTTGACCAGTTAATTAAAAAATATCTACCCTTAGTAACAAAGATTTTAAGTATTAGGAAGTGAAAAGCTAACTTCTCTGGGTCAGACAAGTTGAATATGTTCTACAATGTCTCTTTTATGTTCAGAAAAATAATAGTTTTAACCTTTAACCTTGTGTGCTATATGATGTTTGTACTTACAAAAAATAATTTTCTGAGTATGTGATGTGTTTGTAAGTAGAAGGGTTACAAGACACATTCTCACAGATCATTTGCCCCTTTTAAAATTAATATTGTTTTTAATTGACAAATTATAATTGTGCACATTTATGAAGTCCATTGAAATACTGGTGTTCAATGTGGAATGGCTAAGTTAAGTTAATTATCATTGTCTGATAGTCTGTTTTGTGATGTTTTATGTAACCCTTGTGGTACTCACAAAGCAAAATCCTATAACCATTGCACAAAACATAAAAAAAAAATGCAGTTAAAGTATATCATTACAGAAGACTACCAAATCATAAAGGAAGACAGTGAAAGAGGATGACAGAAACAAAGGATCTACAAACAACCAGACTACAAATTATAGATGCAGTATCAAGTCCTGACATCAGAATGACCTTGAATGAAAATGAATTAAATTTTCAAATAAAAAGACACAGGGTGTCTGGAAAAAAAATGTTTTTAGACCCATCTGTATGCTACCTACAAGAGACTCACTTTCATAGTAAGGCATTTGTAGACTGAAAGTGAAGGGATGGAAATGACAAGCTATGTGGATGGAGACCACAAGAGGGCAAGGATGACTGCACTTATCAGACAGCATTCTGTTGTTGCTTTTAAGAATATCTCCTTTTGATTTCTTCTTCTCTTTATTTTTTTAATCCTTGTTCTTACATCGTTCATTTTTTAGTTCCTTCTTTTTCACTTTACCTCAGTTTGTACTTTCTCAACTTTTCGTTTTGCCTCAGCGAGATCAACCTTTCCAAGTTTATACCTCTCTTGCTGGACTGACCTTATAAAGCATTCTGTATTCATCTATCCTTTGGAGATTAGATTGTCAGCTATAGCCGCAGTTTGCAAGCATCTACTTAAAATTATACTAGCACCAGCTCTGCTTTAATCTTTACTGTCATATTTCACATTTTTCCCCATGGTTTTTCCCATATTTAACTGAAATCCAAATGAGATAGCTATGTATAAAAATCAAAAGTTAGAAACAATTATTTTCCCACATTGAACATTATGATTTTTGTGATGTTTCGTTAGTATTCTTAAAAGATATATAAACCATATACCTTGAGTGATTCTAGATTTAAATTTTAGATGACATAACAAGCAATCAATTTTATTAAAACTTATTAACTGAGAATATAAGATACCAATTTTATTAAAACTTATTAACTAGGAATACAATGTCTATGTAACCAGGAAGAAGATTTGACTTTTGTTTTCCATCAAAACAAGTTAAGTTAATTATCCTTATTTTACTAATCTTCTCTTCAGGTAATATGAAGTATTTTTATTACTTTCAAATGCTATTTGTTATAAGTTATCTTTTATTTTTATTCTCGTAAAAAATTATTGCTTAGTCCAGGTGTGGTAGTTTATGCCTGTAATCCCAGCCTTTGGGAAGCAGAGGAAAGAAGATTACTGGAGCACACAAGTTTGAGACCAGCCCGGGCAACTTGGTGCGATCTCATCTCTACAATTAAAAAATAAATACATTAGTTGGGCATGGTGGCACACACTTGTAGTTCCAGAAGGAAGGCTGAAGTGGAAGGATCACCTGAGCCCAGCAGGTCAAGGCTGTGATAGCCGTGAGCATGCCGCTGCACTCCAGTCTGGATGACAGAAACTCCGACTCAGAAAAAAAGAAATTACTGCTTACATTCAACTTCTCTTCAACTAACACATCATCCTTCTGCTGAACTGAGTTAAAACTGTTACTTTACCTTTAAAGATCTGAATTGAGAAATAATAGCTGAAAGTAAAATTGAGACATTGTTACTACCTACAAAAAGGCCGAAACATTTTACTCTCCTGGGTGAATTATCAGGATAAATAATATATGAAAATGGCATCAGTTCTTGAAAGTTTATTCATTCATTCATTCATCCATACAATACATCATTTCGCAGCATTTCCCAATAATCTAAGAAATGTGCAATCATATGCTGAGAAAAGTGGTCTAAAGGAGATGATGATAGCTTTAGGAGACATTTCTAAAAACTCTCAATTCATCCTGATACAGGAAAATGGGAAGCAATGGTTGTACTGACTTTGGGGATTGAGCTTACTACCCTAGCAAAGCTATCCCAATTACATTTCCTAACGCAAAAACCACATTTGTAACTTTTAAAATAATTTCTAACACAAAGGCCAGTTAAAAAAGCTAAAAAAAGAAAAGGACAATATCATGTTACCCAGCACTCTTTCGGCTGCAAGGATGAGAACACAGTTCAGATTATGCTCAAAAGAAGCAGTAGAATGTGAAGGGTTGAGATGAGGCTTTAGACTCAGACTGCCAAGATTCGTGTCCTGGCTCTTCTTGTGACATCCCGATTTAGCTACTCACTGTGGTCCACTGGGTGACGTGTTACCCAGATCCTTCTTCAGGGAAGAACTTGCATGTTCAACTGCAGGGAACGCCACAGGCCTGAACCTTCAACTGTCAGTTCGTGCCAGGATTGCCTCAGCTGTAGAGGTTTGCCTCATCTAAAGTCATGCCCTCTTCCCAAGATGACCCACATCTGAGAACGGATCAAGTAGATTCTGAGGAACCAAACACCTGTTCCCATAGGATGTCGTTGAATTACCAGCATAGCCTGAGGGATCTTAGAAATATTTCCAAGACTGCCCTTGGGCCTGCACTGAAGCTCATCATCTCTTTCTTCCACCTCCTCCTTTGTTTCCATCCCTTCCATAAATGTTGGTCTCACAAGCACTCCCTAATGAATATCCTGCCTGCCGAACTCCAATCTGTGACACATGCTCCCTGACCTTCTGTTTCCTCATCCATATAAAGAGAACAATAAGACTGCTCAGTGGCTCAGCCTGTAATCCCGTGCCTTTGGGAGGCGGAGGTGAGTGAATTGCCTGAGCCCGCGGGTTCAAGAACCGCCTGGGCAACTTGGCGAGACCTCATCTCTAAAATAAATCAAAAAATCAGCCGGGCATGGTAGTGCACGCCTGTGGTTCCAGCTACATGGGAGGCTGAGACGGAAGGATCGCCAGAGCCCAGCAGGTCGAGGCTGCGGTGGCCAGGAGCGGCCACTGCACTCCAGTCTGGGCGACAGAATGAGACTCCAACTCAAAAAAAAAAAAAAAGAGAGAACAATAGAGCATTTCTTGCTCAATTGTTATAAAATTTAATTGAGAATATTCACAGAAAGTACTCAATCTTGTGAGTTACATACAGTAAACAGTCTATACATTTATTGTTTTACTTTCTTATTTTTATTTTAAAGATGTGGGGTACAATTCAGGGTTGGGTACACAAATGGTCATTGCACGGGTAAAGTTTGTGCCTCACTGGTTTGAGATCAGGTACACTTATTGATGAAGGTGCCCCCACTACTCGCTCCCCTGGCAGTTTCCCACTACTGCCAATCCCTTTCTTATAGTTTTATGATAATTGTTCAGGGTCTGCTTATGAGTGAGAACTTGTGGTACTCAGTTCTTTGTTTCTGTAACAGATCGTTGAGTATTACAGACTCTAAATCCATCCAAGTTGCTGCAAAGTTAATAATTTTGTCCTTCTTTATGGATGTATAATTTTCCATCATATATATGTACTACATTTTTTTAATCCAGTCTACTTTTGATGGGCAGCACGGTTGGTTTCATGTTTTTGCTATTGTGAATAACGCTGCAATAAACATGCATGCACAGGTATCTTTTTTGTAGAATGATTTGAGTTCCTTCAGGTATAACATAGTGTTAGAAGTCCCAGCTAGAGCAATCAGATAAGAAAAGGAAATCAAGGGTTTCCAAGTAGAGAAAGAGGAAGTCAAGCTATCACTCTTTTCTGATGATATGATTCTATACCTCAAAAATCCAAGAGAACCTGTCAAAAATCTCCTTGTACTGATAAAGGACTTGGTCAAAGTATCAGGGTACAAAATCAATGCACAAAAGACAGTAGCATTCTTATACACCAAAAACAAGCAGGCAGAAACCAAATAAAAAGCACAATCCCATTCATATTAGCCACACACACACACAAATGAAATACCTCTGCATCTCCCTAACCAGAGAAGTGAAATACTTTTACAATGAAAACTATAAAACACTGCTTAAAGAAATCAAAGGTGACACAAACAAATGGAAAAATATTCCATGCTCATGAATTGGAAGAATAAATGTTGTTAAGATGTTCATCCTACCCAAGACAATCTACAGATTTAACGCAATACCTGTTAAATTACCAGCATCATTCTTCTCAGACCTGGAAACAACAATACAGAAATTTATATGGAATCATAAATGACCACAAATGTCCAAAACAATCCTCAGCAAAAGAAAAAAAAGCAGGAAGTGTCACACTTCCAGACTTTAAATTTATTATAAGGCTAAATAATCAAAACAGCCTAGAATTCATATAAGAACAGGCATACAGAGCAAAGGAACAAGATAGAGATTCTGGAAGCAAAACCTCAATTTCTCAACCAACTCATCTTTGACAAAACCTCCCCTGTCAACCATTGGGGAGAGGAGAACCTATTCAGTAAATGGTGCAGGCAAAACTAACTGACCACATGCAGAAGATTAAAACAAGATCCCTACCTATCACCATACACAAAAGTCAACTCTAAATGAATCAGAGACCTAAATGTAAAACCTTAAACTGTAAGAATCTTAGAAAATGCAGGAGACATCCTTATGGAAATTGGAACTGGCGACCAATTCCTGATCAAATCCCAAGTGCCCATGCCATAAGAGACAAGATAGACAAGTGGGACCTCATCAATCTGAAAAGCTTCTGCAAAGCCAAAGAAACCATCAGGAGAGTGGGGAGACAGCTCACAGACTGAGAAAAATATTTGCCAACTGTGTATCTATCAAAGGCCTAACATCTAGGATCTACAAGGAACTCAAACATGCCAAAAGGAAAAAAAACCAAGCAGTCTTATTAAAAAGTGGGCAAAAGATACGAATAGACACTTCTCAAAAGAAGACATATAAACAACCAACAGATACATGAGAAAATATTCAGTCTCTCTAATAAAGACATGCAAATTAAGGCCACACTGAGAAAGCACCTGACTCCAGTAAGGATGGCCATCATCAATAACTCAAAGCACAGCAGATGCTGGAGAGGATGCAGTGAACAGGGAACACTTCTACAACATTGGTGGGAGTGTAAACTAGTACAACCTCTGTGGAAAACAATCTGGCGATTCCTGAAGGATCTAAAAATTGATCTCCCATACGACCCAGCAAAAGTCTATAAATTTTATCTTTGGTGATGATGATTATGATTGGGAAAGAAAAATTAGGATAGAGAAGTACTGTTTGAATCTAGGATTTCAAATGAGTTAAGTGCATTCTGTCCTTTTTTGTTCTGTCCATTTATTTATTTTTTTATGTTTCACCACATTTTCTCTGTTAGCTTTGTGCCTGCCACCCAGCACCATCCGCGTGGGAGGGAGGAGGTCAGATGTGACCTAAATGACAAAATAAATGTCTTCTTTCTTCCCTCGTCGGGAGGTACAAATTTGAGTCCCATATTTTGATGGTAAGGACCAGCCTGGATTTCACCATGTTACTTGTCGTTCCTCAACCCGTATCTACCCTCCAGGCCAAATCTACCTGGATGACTTACAGTAGTCAAAAAGTTACTGCAAGCTAAAACTTTGGTCACTTTTGAAATGCTCATCTTCTAGGAAGAGTTCATTCTTTACACAGTTCGAAAGATGAATGAAACCTTATTTTTCCCTCGGTCCCTTTCCTGAGAATACACATTGACAGAGAGAGAACGAAGAACACAGAAAGGAAGAGCAATATAGAAGAGGATTAGAAATTGGGGAAAGAGAAAAGGATCCTTGAAGCTTAGCACTCCTGAAGACACATGCCTTGGATTTTCATCACAGTGTTGGTGTAAGTATGTGTGCATGCAGGTACCCTTCCTTGACGCTGATATCACCATGGATATTAGCGTTGTACAGTACAGTAGCAGCCTAATACACTTATCTGTCTATCTGTTGACTGTTTGGAATACGGCCAACAAATCACATAAGAAAACATTTTTAAAACAAACAGAAAAGTTTGAATAGCCCTTTTCCTCTCCCCGTCTTGAGTTCTTTCCTGAGAACTCAGGGACCCTGAACTGACTTCTCCCATCAAGCCAGGCACCCAGAAAACTGGATCCTGCTGACAGATGGCCTCTTCCTGTAGACACTGTCAGATCTGAGGAGGATGAAAGCGCAATTTCTGGCTATCAATGGTCAAATTTGTCTTAAACTCTTTTCAAAAACAAAAATTTCTAATTTGCAAAATATTTTGACTTGGACTGTGGGGCTTTGGCTTCCCATCCAGGCAAAATAGTGGAATTTAGCTGGCGTGGAAGAATAGAGAGCAGCCTCAGAAAAGTTCTTATTCCATTCAACTCTCATCCTAGCAACCAAATTACCTCAATTAGCTTTTTGTGTTTGCCTCTTGTCCCAACTTTCAGTCTACCTAGATAGATAAGCCTGCCTGCCCTTCTTTTTTAATCTATTTCTTCTTTGTTTTTAATTATAAAAGCTATTAAACATAATTAGGATTTTAGAAGAAAATGATTAAAATAATTATAATCCAACCACCCTACTATAACCCTTCCAATCAGTTCAGTATATTATTTCCTGGTCGTTCTCTTCTTCAGTGCCATCCATTGTTTTTGTCACTGCATGACATTTTGTACCCTTTTTTGCACTCAACACCTCATAACAAGCATTTACTTGTGCATTTACAGATGCTTCATAACCATTTTAAAGGTTTCAAGAATTCTACTAAGTAAATCTATTATAATTTTCCAAGTTCCCTACTCTTGGACAGTTTGATTTCTTCCCAAATTCACAATCCTCATTAATACATACTTAGGAAATATTTTTACATATATAACGTTTTTTCATGTTTTATATTAATTCTGTAATATCAAAGTATAAGATATGATTAAATGAAATAAAGTGCCTCTTAAAACTAGACAGTGAACTGAATGGGAAAAGCTGTGTACAAGTAAATGTTCCCAATCTGGGGTGACATTTCCTTTTAAGGTGAACGCACTGTAGTCAGAGATATGGTCTTGCACACTCAATGTTGTTGCCATCAGTCTGACTACACACTATACTCTCTTCCACAGTTTGCCTCTTATAGTCTCAGAACAAGCTTCCCTCATCCTGACAGGGTTCTCCTCTGTGGCACTTGGTCCCCAGTAGCAGACACAGACAGGACTCTCAACGTCCTTCAACACTCCGTGTGTCACTGAAAGCTTAGAAGAAAACCACTAGTGAATTACAACACAGATATCTTAAATTGTCACAGTAAGTATGGCTTCTTTAAGACTCCACAGATCCAGTCTCTTCTATGGCACTTCTAAAAGTTATGCAATCTGGTGCTCAGTTCCTAGTTTGGGTCATCGTGGAGCACAAAGACAGTCACTACTGATCAGCACTCCTCCACGCAGGGAGTCAGAATTCAGACATCGCCTCCTTCCGCTATAAATCATGAGCCTGTCTCTCCAAATCCTAGAGTGAGTCAGCCATTCATCTTTCATACTAATGTAGTCCTATCCTCCAAGAACAATTCTTTTCAGAGGATTAGTTTTAGATCCCAAGATAATTGTCAAGAGGTGGGAAACATAATCTCCCGCCTCAGGAATATGGTTCCAAAAATAAACAAATAATCCCAAATTAAATCTCAAGTCATTTGCAAGAGTCTGGGTTGTTGAATATGAAACGACACTATGGGGCCTAACTACCATTTGTCAAGCTTTGTTCTGCTTCTGCAGATTTTTCTCAGGCATGGGGTGAGGGACTCTACATGGCTCTGTGTTCTTCACCCTTTCCATGTAATTGTTCAGATAATACTATCATGGCAGGTGTGTGTGTGTGTGTGTGTGTGTGTGTGTGTGTGTGTATGTGTGTGTGTGATTCTATATTTAAGAAAACATGTATACACTATCCCAGAAACATGAACTGTACAGAGAGAATTATGTAAAAAAAAATAAAATAAAATTGATTTCAATTACTGAACAGTACTTCACTTCTTAGGAAGATGTTTCATTATTGTTTACATGTCAGATGCCCTTAACTGAATTGATCACTTAAAAGCTTTTCAAGCTCAGAGAGACAAAAGGCTCTAAAGTTAAATTTAAAACCCCACACATAGAAAGCAGAAACTCCTTTCAACGTTATTTTGAAAGTTGGCTTTTATATTTTTGACTGCTATTCTTGAGGATGTTTCAAATATAACAACAACAATAAAGATATTCTGTGAGACTTGTGCTCTCCAATACAGGCATTTTTAAAATTGGAAGTTTCGAACTGAATAGAATAGCTATCCGGGAACATTAACTAGAGGTGGAGAAAGCTGCATGATTTCAATAACGAGTGTTGAGAATTCGGCATATTAGAATGTTTAAAAATTTACACCCACTCTCTTGTATCGCTTCAGAACCAATTGAGTTAGATAAGGTTCTTTGGGAACCCTATGGTCAATAAAAAATTAAGGCAGATAAAAGTTAGTAACATCCCATCAAAACCTACTGTCACATTTTAATTAAAACACCTTACACCGAAGCACGCCACACATTTATTTTGACCATAGCACCTGGGGGTGGTAATGTAGGCCTATAATCCCAACTCTTTGGGAGACCAGGCAAAGGATTGCTTCAGATCAAGAGTTCAAGGTTTAAGACCTGCCTGGGCAAAATAATGAGACCCCATTTCAAAAAGAGAAGTTTTACCACACAGACATTTGTTAGATAATATTAGCAAGCAAGTAACCCCTCCCGAAAAAAATCACATACTTTGTGCTTTATACCAGATGAAGAGTCACTTTTGGTTTTTTTTAGTTGTGACCACAACCATGAATGAAAAATTAATCTAAGGGAAACTAGCCAATGCTCTAGGGGAAGGATTCTGTTACATTTATAGTTGGCATCAGGTATTCAACATCTTCCACTTTTGCAGGTAAACACCGTTTGGGGATTTAGCGTAGAATATAGTCCTTAAAGATGATGATGATGATGATGATGATGATGATGATGATTCCTAACAGGATTGTTTGTCTCTTTCATGTAACCGTGGGGAGTATCTCTGAGATATCTCAGCCATTCGCATATGTAAAATATTATTGATTTCACAAACGAAAGTCCATTTCTAACGTGTTATACTAATTGGGAAAGCCTTTTTGGTTGGATATGTGGATTACAAAACCAATTTTTTAGAACCACTTTTGGGTTGAATATAATGCTTAATATCTATTTTTGAATTGTGATGTCTACCAAGGGTAAATTTGCACACCTAAGATATATCTCAAACTAACCAATATATGTAAGACATCATATTTCCTTAATGCAAAAGCAATTTAATTGTTCATCACAAATCCTCTTGCAACGAGATGGAAGCAGTAGACGATGGAATGTTTTAACCTTTAATGAGGTGCAACATTTGTGGAAAGGCAAGTTTTTTGTGGTTGCAGGAACAGAGAATAAAAAAGATGTCGTTTGGAGAGAAGTTATTTGAATATTTGTGAGAAGAAATGAGTCAGAAGAAAGAAGGCATGGACTTATCACTGGAAGTGATACAGAGCAGTTATCACTCGTCAATAGTCATCATGATTTTAGTTATTGCTAAAAGTTAAATAGAGCTGTTCCAGAGTATTTCTACTGTTGCAGAAGAAAAATCTAAAGGGAATGTCCACCAATGTTTGTGTAAGAGTTGTAATGTAATCTAGTACAGCCATTATAGAGAGCTGTATGAAAGTTCCTCAAAAAACTGCAAATAGAACTACCATATGATCCAGTAATCCCACTATTGGGAATTGATCCAAAGGAACGGAAATTATTTTATTGTAGAGACAATATGGAATCAACCTAGGTGTCCAATTATAGCTGAGTGAATAAAGAATATGTGGTATAGATACACAGTGGAATACTATTCAACCATAAAATAAGAATGAAACCCGGTCATTTATGGCAACATAGATGGAACTAGAGGACATTTTATTAAGTGAAATAAACCAGGAACCGAAAGTTAAACAATAAACACACACATGTTCTCACGCACATGTTGAAACTAAAAAAAAAAAAAAAAAAACTAATCTCATAGAAGGAAAATAAAATTAGACAAGAATCGAAAGAATTAGAAGGTGGGGGAAGGGAGAGATAGAAAGAGCTTTGTTAAATGATACAAAATTGCAACTAGATAGCAGGAATGATTTCTAGTGTACTATACCACTGTAGGATGACTATAGTTAAGTTAGAAGGAGGATTTTGATTACCCTCAATATATATTATGACACTTTATAATCTCTCTTTACCATATTCCTCTTTATTTACCTTCTTCCTGGATCGCAACTGATTTTCTTTCATTGTAGGTATTAGTTTTAATTTTCTAGATTTTATACAAAATGGATTATACTGTATTTACTTTTTAATCTGACTTTATTTATTTTGAGATTCATCCATATTGTTGTGTGTAACACTACTTTGTTCTTTTTGATTGTCAAGTAGTAGTCTATTGCACGTCTATATTATACTATGTTTATCCATTCACTTGTTGATGAGCATTATAAATGAATCACAATGTGCATCTGCATGTGCATGCTTTTTTTGAGCAATGTTGCAATTTCTCTTGAACAAATACTAGGGAGAACAATTGGTTCCTATGGTATATGTATGTTTGTCTTTGTACAAACTGTCAACTATATTTTAAAGTAGTTGTACTATTTTATATGTCTGATAGCAATGTTTGAAAGCCCAATTTCTTCAAAGCTTTGACAGAACTCATTAGTTTCAGTATTTTTAATGTTTGCAAATTAATGGGGATGTACTGGCATTCCCCTATGAACTTAATCTGCATTTCCCTAAATGACTAATGATGTTAAGCATCATTTTCCAAGTCTATTTGCCTCTGGATACCATCTTGGTAAAATGTCTGTTCATATCTTTTGCCTATTTTGTTTGGAATGTTTGTTTTCACATTATTATGTTTGAGAGTTCAAGATTTGTCATTATCAGAGATGTCATATATAGACATGTTATCTCAGTTATCCAAGTAGTCTTTTGTTCATTTTGCACTGTGTTTTGAAGTTCAGAGGTTATTAACTTAGATGAAATTCTTCATTGTATTTTGATGCCGTAGTTAAGAAACATTTGTTTCATGGAGTCATAAAGATATTTTTCTAGATTTATTTTCTAGATATTTTATAGTTTTAGGTTTTACATTTAGGTCCACAATCCATTTAAAGTTAATTTTGATATATGGTGCAACGTATGAATTAAAGTTCACTTTTTCTTTACACATGAATATCTATTTGTTTAATACACTTATGGAAATATCTCATCTTTCTCCAATGAATTATCTTCATTACTTTTACAAAAGATCACTATGTGTGCATCTATCTCTGAACACTGTATTTAGTTTCACTGGTCTAGATGCCTATCTTGATGCCAATAACACTTTTTGATTATTGTAATCTTAGGATGAATCTTGAAATCAGTAAGTCTTCAAACTTGGTTTGAAATTTGTGTTGGGTTGTTCTGGTTCCTTGCATTTCTATATGAATATTACAATTGGCTTGTTTATTTCTATAAAAATGCCTACTGAAATTTCGGGATAGATTACTAGGAGTCTAAACATCAGTTTGAAGAAAATTGACAATTTAGCAACATTGAATCTTAAGATCCATGAATGTGAAATATATCTCCATTGACTTATATGTTGTTTAAATATTTTAGTTTTCAATGTACATATTTTGCATACCTTTTATCAGCTTTATCCTAAAGTAGTTCATATTTTTGATGCCAATGTAAATAAATTTTAAAGAATTTTCAATTTCACTTTTCAAAAGTACAATGCTGATTAGTGAGACTGAGCATTTTTTCATGTATCTGTGACTGATCGTAAGTCTTCTTCTGAGAGTATCTATTGATATCTTTTGCCCATTTTTTAATAGGGTTGTTTTTTGTTTGGTTGATTTTCTTTTTGGCCCATTTGAGTTCCTTGTAGATCCTGGATGTTAGGCCTTTGTCAAATACAGAGTCGGCAAATATTTTTTCCCATTCTGTGGGCTGGCACTCTGCTCTCATGATAGTTTCTTTAGCTTTGCAGAAGTGTTTCAGTATGATGAGGGCCAATTTGTCCATCTTATCTTTTATGTCATTCACTTTTGGAGAGTTGATTAGGGATTGGTTGCCTATTCCAATTTCTATAAGAGTGTTTCCTGCATTTTCTTCTAAGATTCTTAGATTTGAAGTTCTATATTTAGGTCTTTGATCCACTTTGAGTTGATTTTTTGTTTGGTGATAGGTAGGGGTCCTGTTTCACTCTTCTGAATGTGGTCAGTCAGTTTTCCCAGCACTATTTATTGAATAGGTTCTCCTCTCCCCAGTGGTTGTTAGTGGAGGCTTTTTCAAAGATGAGTTAGTTGAGAAATTGAAGTTTTGCTTCCTGAATCTCTATCCTGTTCCACTGGTCTATATGTCTGTTCTTGTACCAATATCAGACTGTTTTGAATATTGTAGCTTTATAGTAGAGTTTGAAGTCTGGAAGCATGATACTTCCCAGTTTGTTTATTTTGCTGAGGATTGTTTTGGCTATTCGTGGTCTTTATTTCCATATGAGTTTCTGTATTGTCGTTTCCAGGACTGAGAAGAATGATGTTGATAATTTAATGGGTGTAATGTTGAATCTGTATATTGTCTTTGGTAAGATGGAGATCTTAACAATGTTAATTCTTCCACTCCATGAGCGTGGGATATTTTTTCATTTGTTTGTGTTTTCTTGTATTTCTTTGAGTGGCGTTTGGTAGTTTTCATTGTAAAGGTCTTTCACTTCTCTGCTTAGTAAGATACCAAGGGATTTCATTTTTTTGTGCAGCTATTGTGAATGGGATTGTGCTTTTTATATGGGTTTCTGTCTATTTATTGTAAGTGTATAAGAATGCAACTCTCTTTTGCATGTTTATTTTGTACCCTGAGACTTTACCAAAGTCCTTTATCAGTGCAAGGAGGTTTTTGACAGATCCTCTCGTGTTTTCAAGATATAGGATCGTGTTGTCTGCAAAGAGGGATAACTTAACTTCCTCTTTTCCTGTTGGAGACCATTGATTTCCTTTTCTTGTCTGATTGCTCTAGCTAGGACTTCCAACACTATGTTGAAAAGGAGGGATGAGAGTAGGCATCTTGTCTTGTTCAAGTTTTCAGAGTAAATGGTTCCAATTTCTGTCTGTTTAGCAGTATGTTGGCTGTGGGTTGCTCATAGATGGTTCTTACTATTTTGAGGTATGTTCCATCTATGCCTAGGTGTTTCAGGGTTTTTATCCAGAAGAGATGCTGGATTTTATCAAAAGCTTTTTCTGTGTCCAATTATATAATCACATGGTTCTTGTTTTTACATCTGTTGATATATTTATATTTATGGTATTAGAGATATTGAACCAGCCCTGCATCCCAGGGATGAAGCCTACTTGGTCATGGTGGATGCAAATTAAAATCACACTGAGATGTCCCCTGATACAGTCAAAATGGTCACCATCAATAACTCAAAACACCACAGATGCTGGAGAGGATGTGGGGAAAAGAGAATGCTTCTACATGGTTGGTGGGAGTATAAACTAGTATAGCCTCTATGGAAAATAGTGTAGTGATTTCTAAAAGATCTAAAAATCAACCTTCCATATGACCCAGCAATCCCCCTTCAGGGAATACACCGGGAGGAACTCAAGTCACTCTATAGAAAAGATACCTGCACTTGAATGTTTATTGCAGCATTATTCTAAGTAGCAAAAACCTGGAACCAACCGTGCTGATATCAAAAGTGGACTGGATAAAGAAAATGTGGTACATATATATGATGGAATATTTATGCAACCATAAAGAAAAACAAAACTATGAACTTCACAGCAATTTGGATGGAATTAGTCTTTAATACTCAGTGATTTATCACAGAAACAAAGATCTCAGTATTACATGTACTCACTCATAAGCAGACCCTGAACATTTATCATAATACTATAAGAAGGGACTGGCAGGGGAGAGGGGAGGGTACATAACGCCAATAAGGGTACCCAAACTTTACCCGTACAATGACTAGTTATGTACCTAACCCTGGATTGTGCGCCACATCTTGAAAAGGAAAAAAATCCCATTTAAAAAAGTACATTATTAGTATATAAAATGATTTATTTTTTGGGTATTGGTCTTTTATCCTGTAAAATTGGTACTTTATACTATTAGTAATGCTAAAACACTTATAAGGATAAGTAGGTTGTATGTTATTTCTCTATGATTTCTATATAGATGCTTTTCTGAGAATAAAGATGCCTTTATTCCTTTACCAATCTGAATGACTTTTCTTTATTTGTCTTGACTTTTTGTCATGTGAGAGTGAATAGAATTTATATGTGCAAATATCCCTGGGTTTTATCCTTTTTCTTAGATGCACATCATTATTTCTTTCACAGTCGAGTAGAATATTAGGTGTAGATTTTTCATAGATGCCCTTTATGAGACTGAGAACAATTGCTTTTATTCCCGAATTGCTTAGAAGTTGTTAAAATAGATTTTTATTTTTGTCAGTTGCTTTTTTATACTTTTAAGAAGATGACCATATACTTTTCTGCTTTTGTTCTTTGGTAAACCAACCTTGCATGCTTGGAATAAATCTAACTTAATTGGCATATAGAGTCAATTTTATGTATTGTTGAATTTGATTTGCTAAATTTGTACTTCATATTATTGTATCTATGTTCATAAGGGATATTTGTCTTTCATTTTCTTATAATGGCTTTATCTTGTTTGGGTATGGATTTAATTTGGCCCTCATAGAATGAGTTGGAAATTATTCTGTCCTCTGCAATTTTTTGTAAAAGTTGGTTGAGAATTTTTTTCTTGACTGTTTTTTCCTTGGAATTTGCCAAAGTTTACTACTTGGTATTAATTTTCATTCTTCAGAAGCAATCATGTCTGGGTTTCTTGTCATTATATATTTAGAGGTTTAAAGAATGCTGACTGCATAGCAGCAGCCCAGGAAATATTTATGTAATGTATGAATGATTACCAAAAGGCATAAGAAAATAAATTCCTGTCTTCTGCTATTCTTTGTTATCGATTTAGGATGCTGCATTCTTGTCCCTTCTTAATATTAATTCAAAATTCTATTGCTATTAATTAACTTCAAAAGAGTGCACTAGAAGCTTTATTTTATTTATATGTTAATTTTTTCTTTTTTATATGAGGTCTAATTTTAAGAATTTAGTGGCACAATTACTTATTGAAGGTAATTAGCAGTTTCCATATGTGGGCAAACAAGTGAAATACCTATCATCTTTCTTGTCTTTATGAAAACAACATGAGTTTAATTTTTGTATTTACATTTTACTAAAAGAAACACTGCATTTGTAAATGCTTGCATATTTGTTATTGCACGTGCCAAAGAAACAAGTGGCTTTAAAAGTGTTTTCTCAACTCTATGTTTGGAGCTCAAAAACACCCAATATTTCTGTTTAGTTCCACTACTGAGTATAAATTTGCAACTTCAACCTGGTATTTACTAATTATACACTACCCTGACATCTAATTTTTAAAAATAATTTGAATTTCTAAATCACTTCAAAACCTAATGGAACTCAAATGCTATTACAGCTGAAGCCACTTAATAGGGCCTCGTTAATAAAGACAATCTAGCTAAATTAGACACTTTCAGTGAACATATTTTATCTTGGCCACTTGATGTAATCCAAAATAATAATAATAGCTAATAAGTACAGCCTGATAACAGGGACATTTTCTCCATTAACGATTTGCCTGTTGGGATTTTTTTTTAATTGCTTCACGGTTAATAACAGTCACTGATTTGAGAGATTCTATTATGAATTCTGATTTTTCATCAAAGAAAAAGAAATCAAGCCCTCATAATGCAGTGATATCATTATGACCTAACTATGTCTATGAAAGTATATGCAACAATGTATACCAATTCCACCTTTTTACAGAAAAAAAAAAAATACTAGATCCTTGTAAGAGGTTATAGCTCTTTGTATTTCATGTTATTAACTGTCAGAATTGAAAGAGCCTACTCTCTTATTTAACATATTTTATAGGTGAAATGCTTTGTAAACTGTAAAATATTATTGCCATCAAGTTTAAGATTTTTCAGACAAAATTCCACAGGGTTATAAAGAAGTTAACAAATTCAGAAAGTTATCATAAACATTTAAAAACACTGTGAGTATTTTTGAGTTATTTTTTATTTCTACCCATCTCTTGAGAGATATTTAGTCATGCATTCAGCAATTTATCTAAACAGCATGACACATCATTGAAATGTCTCTTATATACTCTGTTTAAGAAAAATGAGGAAGCTATTTCACTTATAGGCCAAAAAAAATTTCTGAATAACATAATGGCTTATTAGTTTATTTGTTTCCATAATTCTTGAAAATTAAAACCAAATTTTATACCTGTATGAAAACATCACATGTACCCCACAAATATATATGCATATATATACACCTATTGTGTACCCATTATTAAAAGAATACATTTTTTAAAGCAAATGCTCATTTAAACTCTTACCAAAACTCATTCTTTCAACCAGTCAAAATTTGTTAAATGTCTACTAAATGTAAATGTTTTGCTATGCTTTATTCTGTCCTGCAAGACAGAAGGTCAAAACTATATTTGTCACAATTCTTTTACATTATTATTCTGAGTAAGAGTTACCAATGAGAGGTTCTCTAATGATATTGCCATTTTTTTCCAGTTGCACATGTGTTCAGGTAGTAACGATCATCTACAGTGACTTCCCTTGAGTTTCAAGATCTTCCTGGAATCTTTTGTTCTGAGCAGATAGCTAACATGACTAGGAGAGACTTCCCTTGGATTTCAGGTTGGAAGGAGTGAGGTCTTCCAGAAAAATCACTCATCATGGTTAGCAAGTGACTGGTGGCAATGAAAAAACAATTGCAAGAAATTCTTTTACTTTCATATATAATGGAAATGTTCTTTCTGATTTTATGCCCAAATCCTTTCAAAGGTTATGTAAGTTTATTATCTCTGATTTCAATAATTTGTCTACTTCTGCTTTGGCGCAAGATGGATCGACCTAAAATGAATTTGCTCCCTCATCTGAAATAAACAAAACAACTGGACACAGTATGAAACGTGTTTTTCAAGGAGTGGGTATCAGGCAACCCAAAATCCTAATCCTGGAGAGACTGGAACCAAACTAGGTCCTATGGTTGCCCCCTTACTTCCTGGAGAGAATTTCCAATCCCTGGGACAGGAAGAGGACACATCTGGAGCCTCGTGGTCTCCCTGAGGTGAGACTATGGAATGACCACAAAGGTCTGATGGTTAGACTTTGCAAGACAGCGTAACACAATGGAGAGTCCTGCTTAGAAAGGCTGCTCCAGAGACTTGCAGAAAATCCCTGTTAAGTCCTCAGTTTGGTACTGATGAGCACGCGTGTGTGAGAAAGCTACCTGAAAATTGCCAGAAAGGAACATGTAAAGCTGTCTCTGGAACTCACACACAAAGGAATTGTATATGTTTCCATGGCCTAATTGGGAAAATCTTGTAATTCATGGGATTGCATAGATGAGGTCGAATGGCATCTCTCAGTAGGGAGGCCTTGGAAAGCAAGGCCTTAGAAGGAAGGCTGCTATGGTCCCCTCCAGCAAAGATTAACAGCAAGTGACAAAGGGGTGATATTGTTTTCAAATCGTTTAGCAGTGTCCAGAGAAAAGCTCAAGCATATTTATAGAAATACAAAAACACCGGGCAACCTCTCAGGTTCCCTCCCACTGTGGAAGATTTTCTGTCTTCTCAATAAATCCTACTTTCAAAAAAAATACCCAGCATGCAACAAGGCAAAAATTTCAATGTCTGATATTCAATTTAAAAATACCATAGACTGGGTGCAGTGGTTCATGCCTGTAATTCCAGCACTTTGGGAGGCCAAGGCAGGAGAGTCATTTGAGGCCAAGAGTTTGAGACCAGCCTGGGAAACATAACAAGACCTTGTCTCTACAAAAATAAAAAATAAAAATTACCTAGCCATGGTGGCACATGCCTTTAGTCCCAGCTACTCAGAGGCTGAGGTGGAAGGAATTCCTCAGCCCAGGAGGTTGAGGCTGCAATGAGCCATGATTGTACCACTGCAGTCCAGCCTGGGCAACAGAGTGAGACTCCAACTCATAAACAAATAAAAAAAGAACAATAAATAAATTTAAAATACCATAAAATTAACCAAGGAGGTAAAAGAAAAACTGGTGTGCTGAAAAGTACAAAACGTTAATAAAATAGAATAAAAAGAGGCACAAATAAGTGTTTATGGATTAAATAAATTAATATTAGAATGTCCAATCTAGCCAAAGCAATCTACAGAGTCAATACTATGCCCTTTAAAATTCCAATGGCATTTCTCATAGTAAAAAAAAAAAAAGGTAATTCTAAATTTGTTATGGGAAACAAATGACCTTGGAAAGGCAAAGCAATCTTGAGAAAGAAGCATAAAGGTGAAGGCATCACATTTTCTAATTTCAGAATACAGGATAAAGTTACATAATCAAAACAATATGGTACTGGCATAAAAACAGACATTTAGACCAATGGAACAGAAGAGAGAGCACAAAAATAAACCCACATATATATAGTTATGCATCTCTTAATGATGGAGATATGTTCTGGGAAAGATGTCATTTTGTGGTTTTATAGTTGTGCAAACATTATAGATTGTACTTATACAAATCTAAATGGTATAACCCACCACATACTTAGGCCGAATGGTGTAACCTATTGCTTCTAGACTACAAATCTGTACAGCATGTGACTATACTGAATACTGTAAGCAACTGCAACACTGTGGCAAGTACTTTTGTATCTAAATCTATCTAAACATAGAAAAGGTGCAGTAAAAAAATCTGATATTATAATCTGATGAGACCACCATCAAAAATGTGGGCTGTTATTGAACAAAACATCATCATGCAGCACCTGGCCATCTAGCCAGGTACCCAGAATACACAGTGGGGAATCAATTGTCTCTTCAGCATACACTTTTGAAAAAAACTGAATAACCACATGAAAAATAATAAAATTGAATTCCTGCCTGTGCATACAATACACAAAAATCAACTCAAAATGGATTAATGACTTAAACGTAAGACTCAAAACTATAAAACCCCTCAAAGAATATGTAGGGGAAATTTATTGACAATGGCGTTGGCAAGGATTGCTTGGATATGACACCAAAAGCACAGGTTACAAAAACAAAACCACAGTGAAATATCACATCACAGCTGTTAGAACGGAGATTATTAAAAATTACAAAAGAAAAAATTTTGGATAGGATGTGGAGAAACTGGAACCCTTGAACACTGCTGGTAGAAATAAAAATTAATGTAACAGCTTTAGAAAACAATATGAAGGTTCCTAAAAAAATCAAAAATAGAGCTAACATATGACCTAACAACTGATTCCTGGGCGTATATTCAAAAGAATTGGAATCAGGAGCTCAAAGAGATATCTGCAATCCCATGTTCACTGTAGTAGTGTTCACAAAAGCCAAGCTATGGGAGCAATTCAAGTGTTGAATGACAGAAGAATTGATAAATAAAATGTGATTCACACATCCAATGGAATATCATTTAGTCTTACAAAAAAAAGTGGGGGGAGAAAACCAGGTGCTATTGCTTCCACCTGTAATCTCAACACTTGGGGAGTCTGAGGCAAGATGATTGCTTGAGGTCAAGAGTTGGAGACCAGCCAGGGAAACATAGTGAGACCCCATTTCTACAAAATAATAATACCACTAAAAACTAGTCAAGCATAGTGAGATGAACCTGTAGTCTTAGCTACTCTGCAGGCTGAAGTGGAAGAATTGCTTGAGCCCAGAAGTTCGAGGTTGCAGTGAGCGATGATTGTGCCACTATAGTCCAGTCTAGGTGACAAAAAAAAAAATCTCACCACCATTTGCAATAATATATATAAACCTGGAGGACATTATGCTACTTGAAATTATCTACCTTTGGGAGGCTGAGGTGAGTGAATTGCTTGAGCCCGCGGGTTCGAGATCTGCCTGGGCAAGCGAGACCTCATCTCTACAATAAATCAAAAAATCAGCCGGGCGTGGTAGCGCGCGCCTGTGGTTCCAGCTACTTGGAAGGCTGAGGTGGAAGGATCGCCGGGGCCCAGCAGGTCGAGGCTGTGGTGGCCGGGAGCGGCCACTGCACTCTAGTCTGGGCGACAGAGTGAGACTCCAACTCAAAAAAAAAAAAAAAGAAAAAAAGAAATTATCTAGTCAGAGAAGAACTAATACTGCTTGAGTCCACTTATGTGAGATATCTATAATATTCAAACTCATAGGAGCAGAGAATACCATGGTGATTGTCAGGGCCTGGTGGGTAGGAGAAATGGGTAGTTTTTGTTCAATGATTAGAAATGTTTAGTTATTCCAGCTGAATAAGTTCTAAAAACCTATTGTGCAACATAGTGCCTATAATTAACAGTACAGAATTACACACTTCAAAATTTGGTGAGGAGACAGATATCATGTTAAGTGTTCTCACCACAGAATGAAAGGGGGGACACAAGGAAACTTGGAACGTATTGACTATCTCTGTTACCCTGACAGCAGTGATAGTCTCATGAGTCTTTGCCTTGTCTCAATTCATCAAATTATACATATTAAATATGTGCAGTTTTGTATATCAATTACACTTCAATAATACTAAATTGAGAAAAATAAATTTTAAACAAAAAATGTTCTAGGTTTGCTAAAAGGCAGAAAAAATATGATTTATGGTTTATAGTAAGGAAGGAAATAAATCAACTGATACTGACCCAGAAATGACACAGACCAGGAGACTCTACTGGGGAATTAGATCAATTATTTGAAGAAGAAATAATATGATTTCTGCACAAATTTTTAAAAGAAGTCATAAAAAAGAAAGGAATGGAGAATAAATGGACAAATAAGAAATACCAAAATGGTAGAATTACTCTCAATCATATCAATAATGACATTAAAATATTGCTTGAATG
This sequence comes from Tarsius wallacei, assembly GCA_963574415.1. Lineage (NCBI taxonomy): Eukaryota > Metazoa > Chordata > Mammalia > Primates > Tarsiidae > Tarsius > Tarsius wallacei. Next base: position 24,616 of record CAUYQG010181577.1, read on the forward strand.
TAAACACAATATAGGTTAAGAGTAAAAAAAATAGAAAAAGTTAACTATATTAACACTAACCGAAATAATGCTGTAATCTGATATCAAATTTAGATTTCAGAACAAAGAACATTACAATAGATATGAAGTGACATTTGAGAAGTTTGGATGGGACAATTCAAACTATGGAAAAGGACATAGTAATGCTATGCATCCAATAAGACGGCTTCAAAAACCTAAAGCAAAACTGGTAAAATTGAAAGACTAAATATAAAATTCTGTGCCTTTTTAATTTTTACTATCTTTTATTATTTTTGTCCATTCTATTTCACTCTATTTTTCTCTGTTCTTCTCATTGCTGTTACTTTAACTTGGACTCAGGGGTTAAGCACACATATCTATTGCACCATCATATAGAGTGGTGGTGGAAGATGGGTCTCAGGAAGCCCATACCTCAGTCAGTGAGTATTGTGATTTGCAAGTGGTTTCTGAATCCTCGCTCCCCATTCTCCACCTTATTTGACTCTAAAAACTGCAAGAGACGGTAAAGCTTCCCACCCCCAGTTCTGTTTCAAAATACAACAAATTCAGAACCCTGATCAGGGAAGAATAGAAGGCTGAGCAAATATCAGAAGTGAAAGCCCCTCCCAGTGCCACAGAATAACAGAATTAAGTACAAAAGAAAGCGATGTCACAAATGAGGAAAAAAACAAAAGAAGAACACAGGTAATTCCCAGTATAACAAAGAGCCAATGCCTGAAAAGTAGACTTCAGAGCCCAAGCAATAGAAATCTCCACTGACTGGCCCATAATACAACAGGAATTAGGAAATGAATGGAAAGAGCAAATCATACTAAAGAAAGACAAGATTCAATGCTGAAAGAACTTGTAACAGAGATTTTGGCCATAGAAAACTTCATCCAGGAAATAATTAACAAGATGACAAGCATGGAAAGCAGACTTAATCAAGCAGAAGAAAAAAATCTCAGAGATTGAAGACTAAAACATGAAATTAACCTGATCTTTAAAAAACATGCAAAGAAAATTCAGAAAGAAAGAACAAAGCCTCCAAGAGATGTGTGATTACATCAAGAGGCTGAACTTATGCCTGATCTTTATCTCAGAAGAGGAAATGGAAACAGAGAACACCTTGCAATAAGTATTTCAGGAGAATATCCAAAAAACTTTCCCCATCTCACCAGAGACATGACCATCCAAACCAAGAGATACCGAGAACCCCCACAAGACATCAAATGAGAAGACCAACCTCTAGACACATAGTAATTCACCTATGCAAAGTAGTTACAAAAGAAAAAATCCTAAAGGCAGCAAGAGAGAAAGGTCAGACTACCGTCTGGGGAAAACTAATCAGAATAGCAGCAGACCTATCTGCAGAAACACTACAAGCTAGAGGAGACACTACAAGCTAGACGGGTCCAATTTTCCTCAAAGATAAATAATTTCAACCAAGAATTTCCTACCCGGCCAAGATCAGCTTCACCAGTGATGGAGAATTAAGATACTTCCCAGACATCCAATCCCTAGGAGACAATGCAGCTTACAGACCAGCTCTACAAGAGTCACTTAAAAAGATATTAAACAAAGAAAAAAAGAATAAAATAAAAGAATGACCATACACTTCCCAAAAGAACATAAGAACACAGAACCAACAGAGAAAATATCACATCTACAAACTTGAAAGCACACATTTACATCAACCCAAAATTTAAAAGAAAGCAAGGAAAAAAAAAACTTTATAACAACCTCACAACAGGGATAAACACTCACATTTCAATAATCAGCCTGAATGTGAATGGACTAAATGCACCACCAAAAAGACATAGAAAGGCAAACTGGATTTTA
>CAUYQG010181580.1:0-20252 GCA_963574415.1 Tarsius wallacei
GCGCACACATGCAGCATCATCACAGGCCAGTAGAGGGTGCTGAGAGTTCAGACTTCTTCATCAAGTGGCTTTTCTTGCCTTCACAGTACCAAGAGGAGCAGCTCACCACCGCCTGCGAGAAGTGGCTGGAAATGAACTTGGTCCCTTTGATGGGGACGCAGATACACCTCCGAAAAATCCCACAGGACCTGCTCCACAAAGTGCTGAGGTCCCCCAGGTCAGAGTTGGTTCTGGGGGTGCTGCCTCTGGGGTGGGTGTGGGAGGAAATGGGGACCTGTCTGGGAAGGGAGGCCCCAGTGGGGGCTGCACCCACACTCCTGCTAAACATGGCCATGTCTTCCTTTATCCTGAGCTTCTTACCCTCCTGGATGGTTGCGCCTCTGCCGAAGGCTGAAAATCAGGGTGCTGAAAGCAGGGTTGGGGGAAGGGCTCCCTTTAAGCTCCTTCTGAGTAGGGACCCTTGGGTGCCTGCTGTCTCATTACAGCCTGCAAAAAATGAAAGACTTCATTGCCTAAGTAATTTTTAGAAACTATTCTGACGACACTCACACACATTGATTATAGAAAATAAAACCTCTCACCCTAAATCAGTTGCTATCTCCAACCCTGATTCTTCTGCTGAATAACTCTAGACCCAGATATTTGATTGTCTGCTTGACCGCTCTGACATGAAGTCTAAAACCCAACTCTCAGTGCCCCCTGCCCTCTACTGCACCCCACCCTAACTGCAGTATTCTCAAGCAAAAGCTTTGTGAGTCCTTCTGGATACTTTGACCTCACCTCAACCCTCAAGTCAGTTCTTTGTTCCAACCAAGCCCAGCTCTGTTGGGCTCTCTGCACAGACAGTAGCCCAGCCTAAGACTAAACCTCCACCATCTCTCATTTGGACCACTGAGGTGACCCATAACACTGTCTTACTTCTGGTCTTGAGCCCCTTCCAAGCCCTTCTCTAGCCGAGGGCCATTGCCAATGTCGACCTGGCTCCTTCATCTCACACATGATGCGGCAACCACAGAAACCTCCCTGAGATTTCCCTGTTGAGCTCTTGCCCTCACTGGGCCTCTGGGCATACTGACCCTCCTGCCTGTCTGTCCCCTACCAGGCTCCTTGTCATCCTTCTAGCAACTCAAGGGACCATTCCCCAATGCTGGACTTTTTAGGCTATTTCCAATGTTTCACAAATGTAAATAGCACCTTGGTGAATATTTCTCTTCTCCTCAGATTATTTCCTCACATTAAACTCCTAAAAGTAAAATTACTAAGTGAAAAGGACTTTTTGTTTGTTTTTATTAGTCTTTTTTAAATATTGTATTTGAAAGCAATTTCAAGCTTAAAGAAAAACTGCAAGAACAGTACAAAGAATATCTATACACCCTGTACCCTGAGTTACCCTATTCAGTTTCTGCCCTGTTGGCTTCATCATTGGTATCTATCTGAATATCTGCATATACACATTTTTTTTTTCTGATCTATTTGGGGGCAAGTTGCATTCATCATGCTCCTTTACCCCTGATGCTTCAGTGTTTTATTTCTTTTTTTTTTTTTCTTTTGAGTTGGAGTCTCACCTGCTGCCCAGACTGGAGTGCAGTGGCCACTCCCAGCCACTGCAGCCTCGACCCACTGGACTCTGGCGATCCTTCCACCTCAGCCTTCCGAGTAGAGTAGCTGGAATTACAGGCATGCGCTACCATACCCGGCTGATTTTTTTGATTTATTGTAGAGATGAGGTCTCGCCAAGTTGCCCAGGCGGGTCTCGAACCCGCGGGCTCAGGCAATCCACTCAGCTCAGCCTCCCAAAGCACGGGATTACAGGCTGAGCCACCGAGTCCGGCTGTTTTATTTCTTAAGAAAAAGAAATTTTAAAATATGACCACAGTGCAGTTATCAACTTTAAGAAATTTAACACTGACCTAATACTTTAATATTAAAGTAGTGTCCTTCATATGTTTCTCCAATGCAGGATCCTGTGTGTGATCACACATTATATTTAGTTGTCATATATCTTTGGGACTCTTTTTAAAAAGATCTTGGTACTTACTCTCAAGTCACCAAGGTTTTATTCCCTTTGATTAAATTTCAAAAGTAAAAATGAAATTCTACTCAGCATCTTAGTAGTATATGGGAAAATAAGTGTTTACTCATTTTTATGTGGTAGAAAGCATTCTGCTTTCAGAAGTTAGATCTGGAAAGACTTACTCGACTATTGGTTTGAATTTGCCAAGTGGCATGCAGTGCCCTCACATTTGAGGAGACAGAGTTCTGGCCATGAGAGAGGGAGACCATATTATCTAGGAAAACCTCAGGAGCTCCAGCCTCATGGCAGCCCAGGACACTGGGTCCATTCCCAGATTCTTTCTGCTTTGCTCCTCTCTAGTGCTCCCCCAGCCTCCAATGTGAGCAAAGCTTACACAATTATTGAAGAAAAGATAAACATGGCATCTCTTAGACTTTCACAACACTTTGCTCCCTTGGAAAGACTGAGCTGTCCCATGCCAGTAGCATTTAACCAAGAAAGGAGAGAGAAAAAAAAAAAAAGAAATGTTTGACCACACCAGAATGTTTGTGGTGGGATAAGCCTGACAAAACATATGCTGGGCAGGAAAAGAGGTCAAGAGCATTACGTGTCAAGTGTCTAGACTCACCAGCTTGGCAGACATGACTGATGTGGAAAACGGGTCCTGCTCCCCCGGCCCCTCCCCAGGAGCTGTCTGCACAACAGACCAGGGCCATCCCAGCTCAAGGGGGAAAGAATCCTGTGTGTCCTTGGATATGTCATTGGTCCGTGTGCCCTCGCTTACAGCTCCCCTGACTCTGCTCATATCACCTGAGGTTGATGTCCAGTGGCCACCTGCTTTAAAGTCTGAGGGAGGTGGGAGACAGGGGCACAGGAATAGTGGGGCTTATTATTATATGTTTACCGGCTAGGGCTCCTTCCCTTAGGGTGCTTGCTGAGTTTCAGGCTGCCAGCTAGTGGATTCAGTGCCACAGCTCACACCTGATTTAGAGCGCACTTTTCAGCGAGTTAACTTTTTGGCATGTGCTGTGCTATGGGCACTGTCTCTTTCCATACCTGCAACGCATGCAGTAGGTACAATTATTATCCCTGAGATAAAGGGGCTAGTGATGGGCAGAGCAGGGTCTCCGCTGGTTTCAAAGTCCACATCTTTCCCTGAGCATAGCAGCCCCCTTGGCCATGGAGGCCGTGCTTTCAGACTAGAAGGACACAGCAAGAAGCGGGTAGTCCCTAGGAGCCACGTGGCACCAGAGCAGGATGCGTGGCAATGCCAAAGCCCAAGGTCAGGGTGGAGTAGCCCTTGGCCCCACTTAGCTGCCCCATCCCAGCGTGGACCTGCTGGGCTCCTGTGATCCTTCTGCCTCAGCCTTCCGAGTAGCCAGAACTACAGACATGCGCTACCACGCCCAGCTATTTTTTTATTTGATTGTAGAGACGAGGGCTCACGTTGTTGCCCGGGCTGGTCTCGAACTTGCGGGCTCAGGCAGTCCACTTGCCTCGGCCTGGGATAACAGGGTGAGCCACTGAGCTCGGCCACAACATTCATTTCTTAGCAGATGCTTCAACTTCTGGGCCATTCAGCTGTCCCTGTCTAAAGACCCTTGACCACATCTTCCTCTGGGTTTTGCTTTCCATTTTATAAACCACCTGGGGTAAAATATACACAGTTTTCCTGACCTTCTGGGTCTCTGGTTTTAATTTATTTGCCTGGCATTTGGTTTCCAGTTAATTTTCTTCTTAGAGGTCACTGCTAGGTTACCCTGTTCTACTGACTCTAATATTAAGAAACCTTCAGTCCAAGTTCTGTTTCCCTGGAAGCCAAGCTCCTGTGGGTTTAGGAGGATGGAGCCCTCAGAAGGCTCTCTAGCTCCCATCTATGCAAAAGGCTACTTTGCAGCCGGAGCGATGCATCTCTCATGTTTCCAGTTCTCCCTGATTTCCTGTCTATGATCCGAGGAGTCTCGAGATCTTAAGAATTCCCTAAGAAGTGCTACCCACACCCTTCTTGTTGTGCTTGTCCCATGGTTTGCCCTCCAGCACGGGACGTGGCTCCCACTGGTGTCCAGAATATCTCTGGGCGTCTGTCTCAAATGTAATAGTTCTTTGGCTACTAATAATCATACCTACCAATTACTAAGCACTAGTTGTATGCAGAACACTCTGAGTAGGTTATCCAGACTAATTCCTATAGCAACCCAATGAGGTGGGTACGATTACCTGCGTTTTTTGCCTGTGGAATGGAGATTATAGGAAATGAAGAGATCAGCCTAAGGTCTCCTCATGCAACCTGAGAGTTGGGATTCGAACCCAGGTCTGAATGGCTCATGGTTGTTACCAGCCCACTGCTGTGCTCTGCATGAAGACTTCTTTTTTCTTATTGATGGTTAAGATCAATAAAGATATTATTATTTTTTATTATAAAAAAGATTTACAAAGGTAGGATGATAATCAAAACACAGTTGTACTCAGCTCTCCAAGTGAACAAATATTAATATTTTATCTTAAATTAAGATATCAAACATTACCAACATCCATGTTTCCCTCCCCAATCCTACCTCTTTCCTCATTTTCTGCCTTCCTCCCCTCCTAAAGACAGTTAAATCACTGTTAGGAACTTGTGCAGATTCAATTCACAGGTTTCTACTCTTACGACATATGTGTGCGTCCATAAATAATGTTGGTTTACAAAGATCTAAACTTCAAATCAGTGTTGTCACAGTGATTGTGACATTCTGTAACTTATACACTAACATCATGTGTTGTGTTCTCTCCATGTTGATATTTACATATCTAATTAGCATTTTACATTTTAATTGTTGTACAGTGTTCTATCAAATGAATACACAACAATCTTTTTTCATTCTCTTTTTAATGACCTTTTGTTTTATTTTATATTTTGCTGTGACAAATGCTGCAATGGGCATCCTTGTTCATTTTTTTTTAAGTTTGAGACTTAATTTGTTAATTTAGTATGTTACTTTAAAGCTTAACCAGGGGTATACCAAAATAAACTAAATCTCAGTTGAAAATTACATTGAATCTTATCTATGTTAACTGTAAAATCTTATTACTATCTAGTATATAACTTAATAGGAAACTCATTTTTACCTTGTAAATCTTTAATGTCTGTCTTTTTTTTTCATCTTTATTTTAGATTCAGGAGGTACACATGCACGTTTGCCATGTGGACATATAGTGTAGTGGTGGGGATTGGGTCACAGGTCTCGGGCCTATTCTCCAGAGAGTGCCGTGTTTATTCCTTATGACTTTCTCTATGGTCTGTATTCAAAAGGGGGCTTTTATTGTTTATATATAATTTTCTTAATAAAAATAAATAGAGAACAGTGTCTTGTGAAAAGTATTTTTTTCTCCTAAAGAACAAATACCAAGCCGGTCTCAGTGGCTCAGCCTGTAATCCCAGCACTTTGAGAGGCTGAGGTAAGTGGATTGCCTGAGCCCGTGGGTTCAAGACCAGCCCGGGGGGGAGACCTCGCCTCTATATTAAATTTTTTTTTTTTTTTTTTTTGAAGGTGAGAAAGGATTTATTGAGGACAGAAAAGCTCCCACAGCAGGAGGGGGCCCGAAGGGGTTGCCTTTATATTAAATTTTAAAAAGAAAATTTAGCCGTGCATGGTAGTACATGCCTGTAGTTCCAGCTACTTGAAAGGCTGAGGTGAAAGGATCGCCGGAACCCAGCAGGTGGACACTGGGATGGCCGCGAGCATGCTACTGTACTCCAGCCTGGGTGACAGAGTGAGACTCCAACTAAAAAAAAAAATAAAATAAAAGAAGAAATACTAGTTAGATTTCAATGGCTGCTAGCAAACTCCAGTAGACACACAGGCACTGCTCACTGTTCTGTGTTGGTTGTGAGTTCTGTCTTGATAGAGACCATCAGAGCTCTTTGGCAAATGAAAATGTGTTTGAATGTCCTTGGAGTGCTTATTTATTGCGGGGACTAACACTTTCAGATACTGATAGTGGCCTAAAGGCAGAGGCCTTTTCTTCAACAATTGCCCTTCGTAAATAAAACCAGGGTTCTGATTCATGGAGCTCCTGAGAGCCCCCCTATGTTGCTACTGACCTCTCTTTAGTAAGATCTCAAAGCACCTTCTGGGTCTGAGAACCTCGAGTGTGGAGTCTACACTGGAAGTCACAACACTTCCCAGGCCCAGCTGACAAAGTTCTGTGTGGGGACATCATACCAAATAGCTCTGGGAAAGAGTCTCCCCTTCCGCCTCACCTTCATTGCCCAGGCAGTGATAAACTTGGTCCTGTCTGGCCAGGGTCAAGCCTATGTCTCTGTAGGTGGCCTGACAACCAGAGAAGAGAGAGAGATGGTTCTACTCTGTCCAGAAATAGCATGAGAGGTGGGTGGCATTTCCTTGTCCTTTAGAGTCATGATTTAGCTTGGGTTCCACCCACCATGACCACTTACAGTAATGAATGAAGAGGCTGGGGTGTATCTTAAGGCCAGGGTGCTATGTCCATTGTCAGGGACTGAAAATATCAACACGTTTAAGAAATGTGGAAATGGCTCTGTAGATAACCATCAGAGGCCACTAGAGAAGGTGTTTGGGAGATGTCTGCGCCTACAAAGTTGACATTACAGGGACAGCAGCTGCTCTTTGGCATCACTTATTTCTTGAGGAGAGGCCTCATGCTATTGTGGGCATAGCTCAGCTCTGGAGCCAGGACCTGGTCCTGCCACTTATGAATAAGAGCTGGCACTCTGTATAAGTGCGGTTGGCAGAACAATGACCCTACAGATGTCCACATCTCAGTCCCTGGAACCTGTGAATATGTTAGTTTTTATGGCAGGGGGTCATTAAGTCTGCAGATGGAACTAAGGTTGATAATCAGCTGACTTTAAAATGAGATTATCTTGGATTATCTGGGTGGTCCCAATATGATCCCAGGTGTCCTTAAATATGGAGAGGGAGGCTGATGAGTCAGAACCAGAGAGAGATTTGAAGCGGATGTGCTGCTGGCTCGAAGACAGAGGAAGAGGCCGCAAACCAGGGAATGCAGGTGGCTTCCAGATGCTGGACAAGGCAAGGAAACAATTTCCCTCGGGGCTTCCAGAAGGAATCCCACCCTGTTGACACCTTGATCTTAGCTCATTTTGTACTTCTGACCTCCAGAACTATGAGATAATAAATTTGTGTTGTTTTAAGCCACTTGGTTTGTGACACTTTATTACAGCAGCACGAGGACACCCATACAGTGTGTTAGCTCATCACTCTTCCCCCCTATCATCTGAGCAGCCGCTATGACCGCTCTTACACAGATAAGGAAATCACAGCTGCAGGGCAACAACGCGGCTCATAGGAGGTTCCAGCCAGTTTGGGGCAGAACTGAGATTCTAAACTGTCCCATACCCAGGGCTGAGCCCAGAATTATGTGACCTTTGATAAGCTATTCGGGTTTCGGCCAGGCCCTCAATCAGGGCCAGACTGCCGTGAGACGAGTGAGGTATTCGCCTTGGGTGCAGAAGATAAAGGGGCACTGAAAAAACTCAGTCATCAAGATAAAGTATATTTTTACGAATTATTTTAGGACAAAATTAATGCAAAAAAATCCCACAATGAACAGAATACTAAAATTGTAAATAAACATAGGGTTAGTCTCAATGTCTACCTCTATAAAAGTAAGGGACTATATCCCAACTTTGCGGGACTTTGCGTAGAGCTGAATAAAAGAATCTACAGAAAACACCCGGCACTAGCAGGAGCTCATTAAATGATGATCATTGTCTTGCAGGGGCACCATGTGGGGATGAAAACACAGGCCCCAGTATTAGGTTGCTGAGATTCTAATCCCAGCTCAGCCATTCACCAGCTGAGTGACCTTGAACTTCTCTTTGTTTGAGGCTACCCACAGATTCAAGGGTGGTGTTGCCTTGTTCCTAGACTCACTGTAATTCCATTTTCTTGAAAACAGCCTTTTTAATTTTTTTTTGCTAGTTCTAAAATTTCTTCTCTCTTTTTTTTTATTTTTTAATTTTGACCAGGTTGTTTACCTTTAGTGAATTTCATCTTCTGAAAACAATTCTTTTATGGGTCTTCTTGCAACTAAACAACACAATTCAGGCAATTCCGATTCATGAGACCGTGCTGACATTTTTTACCAGGTAACATAACTTAGTGTTGATTGATGAAATGTCTATACATATTTTTTACTTGTAATACCATGGGGGAAAGCATCAGTGGTGTAATTTTTCATAGCATTATTCCAAGTGCAGTTTTCTTTATGGGGCCTAAGGTTAAGGGGTGCCTTCAAACCACCAAATTACTTGGAAAAGTAAATAGCATGTAGGTGTTATAATATGAGATAATCATGTGTTTCTCGGAACTAGTAGTGTGTCCAGTAATAAGCATGATGCAAAAGGCACTCCTTCTGTTCAGGAAAATTACCATGCTACACTGACCTTTAAAACTTCATTTTTTAATGTGCCTGCATTAGATCAGGTCATTCTCATTTATATTTCACTAGATAGCATATAAAACACTGGTTTTTCTGGACAAATAAAAAAGGCATTTGAATGTAAAAAGGTTTCACATCATTAATACAGTTTCTTATACTCTCTAAACTTATAAATTCGAAAAGAAAAATAACAATTACAGTAATAGTAGTGGGAACCTTTTAAATAAGCTTTGCTAAGTGCAGCAACTCTGATAAGCACAATCTACTTATTATCTCATTTAATTTACATAGTACTCAGGGACTGGATTTTTATTATTCCCATTTTACAGATGAGGAAACTGAGCTAGAGATGAAATATCTTGTCAGATATCATCAGGTGGGAAGGGACGAAGCCTGACTTGTAGCCAGATGTACCAAAGCCCACTACATTTTGCTAGCAGATAGAATTCCTCTTCTATGCCCACTAAAGTTGACTTGGTAGTAGCTCCTAGGGCATGGGATCTAGAAAGATTCTGAGGCTGCCTTTAGATCTCGTGTTGTTGTTGTTAGCCAAGGACTTCAAAAATGGCCGTGCAGTGTTTTCTGTCTGTTTAATAAATAGGGTCTATTAGCAATGCATGCTGTGGCGGTGTGGGGTTGGGAGAGCTGGCTGGGGTGAGGATGGAAGGGGCAGTGGATGGGCTCCGCTCTGTGCATCCTGAGTTTCTATTACAACTTTGCAAAATATGCTCATGTCTCCCAAGCTGGCTGTGGAGTATGGCGACCCCATAACCAAAGACAGTCCCAGGTGGCCCTTGGAAGAGCTGCCCTAGACCGAAGCCACCAGCAGCATCGCCTTCATTGTCGGGTTTACGTTTCTGTCCCCCACGCCGGCAAAAGGGGGGCTTCCAAGCATGATAAAGCGTGTTCAAAGAAAGATGCAAAAGAAATTTCTGCACATTTGCGTGTAGCAGATAAACACGTCTTCACGTATTCATCAGCAGATTGACCTGTTTAAGCCAGGTTTCATTTGCATTGTTTTGAAGCATTCAACCCATTCCTGGAACATCTGTGCACCATGTTAACTAAAAAGCCAGCTTTGTTCCTGTCTCGTTGTTTGAGGAAGGCAGCATTCAGTGCCGGAATTATATGTGCTTTGCTTAGTTTCCATATAATTACCTTTGAACCCAAATGTTTTAACCCCCTTCCCCCACTCTTTTAATAGCCTATGAGACAGTTTTTCCAATGAGTCATGCATACCCGGAGGAATTGCTATTTGGCTTCAGGTCAAACGCTCGTACTGGAAACTTAGCACTGGGAGATAGGAAAAGAGCTAAACGTGGTGATTCATTGGAGCTGTGTTTTTAAAGCAAGAGAAGCAAATGGGAAGAAGGGAGCCAAGATGTGTGGCCCCTCCACTGAAGGTGGGGTTTCTGCGGCTTTCCATAGCACTCCTGAGTTGGGGACCCCAAGGCTCTGCCCAGAGCGGAAGGCACGTGGGTATTTCTTGCCATTTTCCTCGTGTATCTGTATTCATTTGGTTTTGACCCCAAACCTCACACCTCCACACAGTATTTCCCCAAGGCCCCAACCCCGCACGGTTTTCCTTGTTGGGAACTATTTGCTTCCTCTCGAGTCTTGTCACTGCCCTGCCTTAGCAATGATGATAGATCAGCCAGCACCTGATGTGTCCCTTCCCTCCCCGCTGCCCCCCGCCCCCCCGTGCACTCCTCCACCTCCAGCAAGTCTTGGTCCTACTGGGAGAAAAGATGGGAAAGTATGGAGCTTGAACAGTCTCCCCTGCAGCCACCCAGGCCTACTCTGCCAGCACGGAGGACCCTCCGTCGGGCCATTGTTTAGAATTGTGAATGCTTCTCCTTTAGCCCAGTTCACTCTTCTGCTCCAGAGTGGTGGCGCTTCTAAGTTGCACCCTTGCCAATGGCCTCACCTTCCGAATGTGTCTCCTGAGTTCTGCCTGGGCTCTTTCACCCGGGGTCAGCCCTGGCCACTCCCACTCCTCCCAACCCCTCCTGCTGTGTCACCTTTTCAGTCTGTCCATGACGGATGGCTCCCAGCAAGTCTCTCTGCCCAGTTCCTTATGAGCCCCTTGGTTCATGTATATGACCTGCCTCGCCAGGTATATCATAAGCAGTGTAAAGAAAGGGCTTCTGAGGAAGGCTGGGCACCGTGGCTCACGCCTATAATCCCAAGCACTTTGGGAGGCCGAGGCGGGAGGATTGCTTGAGTCCAGGAGTTCAAGACCAGCCTGGGAAATATAGCAATACCTCAACTCTACAAACAAAACCGAAACAACACACACACAAAAGAGAGGGCTTCTGATTCTTTGTCCCACCCCCCAACTGGCCTGGCATCTTGCTGGACAAATGATGGCTTATTGAATGATGAGCTTCCATCAAACGTTTTTATATAGATCGAGTCCCCCTCAGAGATATTGGGTTTTCATATGCTGTTGCAAAATTCAGAGAACACCATATGCGTGTGGCAACTTGAAGTCATGGGATCACAGACAAATTTCCATTTTTATTGACAGATAGTGCCTGTTGGATGCACAGGACTGATAAGGAGTGTAAGCTTTTCTCTAGGCTCTGTGAGGAGGAATGTTGTGGTAGGTGGGTGGTGTCTACTATGGACACGGGAGTGGGGATTGGCATGGCACCCATGCTTCTTGGCTGCCATTCCCTCCCAAGGATCCTCAGGGCTGACCAGTGGCAGTGCAAGGCCTTGTAGCAGCTGGCCTCATGGGCTGGTGGCCAGAGGGTTCTGGTTGCCACAAGGTACCTCTGTCCCCTACGAAGGTGGAGAGAGCCTCACGGTCAACCTGGGCCAGTACTGGGTCAACTTGAAGCTACTGGGTCAAGTTGAGCTACAAAGTTCAGTAAGGCCAAAGGGAACACCTAGTCAAGGAAGTGTCAGTGCTCACTGACAAGGACATGCCAGGAACATTTAAAGATGAGACAGAGGAGCGGACTCTCAGAAAGACAGTAAGTAGACTTGGAAATAACAACTTAGGGAGTTGACTATTTGGCCCACATTTTAGAACTGCAAATATTAATGAAATAATTTAGCTGACAGAGGGATCTATGAAGTATCTCCTTATTTTCTAGGGAAGGGGACTTTTTGAAGCCATCACGTTATGGAGACTATACTTTCATAATGTGGCAGCAGGTGTCAATAAAATATAATAGCTTACTGTATAGCGGTCTTGCTTGCTTTCTGTTGTATTTTTTCCTAAGGGTGCAAATATTAAAGCTCAAGGCCCCATGAGCCTACTAGGAATGAGGCTGAGCTACAACTGTGAGTGCATCCTTAGCCAGACCAGCATCCGGAGAGCAGGGTCGAGAGGAGTCACTGAGTAAAATGGGTCAGGTGCCCCCTCTCTCATCTGTCTCAGCAGCGTCTGGAAGACAAGCTAGAAGGGAATGTAGTTGGATGATTAACTTCTCTAGTGACGACTACAATTACCTGCAAATAAAAACGGGCATCCAAGCCTTTTCTACTTTCAATCTTTCATTCTCCTGACAAATATTTATTGGACAAGTATTTTGTGCCTGGGACACTAATGGAACATTGAAGGGACAGTTTCTCCACCAAGCCAGATGGTTAGGAACAACTTCAGGCTTATTTTTATTGATGTCCAAGAACATCAACATTGGAAGGGAGTGTGGGCACACAGACACATACGCACATGCACAAACACACACATATGTGCACATAAAGGCATTCACAGTTGCACACATGTAAGCAAACACACCCACACCTCTCTGCACCCTACAGCCTGTTTTTCTGGCAATGGTTATTTTAGGAAAACAAATTTTGTCCAGAATTAAATTTAACATCCCCTTGTAGGAAAAAAAACCCAAAAACAAAACATAAGCAAAGCTCTTGCCTTCATCCATGGAGGAAAAGTCATCATTTCATTCCACTTCGAGTCTGAGAACGTCAGGATAGCTGTAGAAACTCATAACTGGAAAAGGGCCAGAAGAGGGGAAATTTTTAACTTTTTAAAAGTACCTTTTTAATCAAAGCATAAAATACATACAGAAAAGTACACAAACCATAAGTGACAGTTCAATGGATTTTCACAAAGTGAACATACCTGTGTAACCAGCATCTGGACAGGGAACAGAACATGAGCAGCCTCTAAGTGCTTTTTAAAAAATCTTAGTTGCTACCTCTCCCCCAAAGGCAAACAGTAGCCTAACTTTTTTTACTATGGATACATCTTTTCTGCTTATCAATTTTGCATAGATAGAATCTTTTACACTTTTAGGTCTGGCTTCTTTCACTTAGCTGTATATGTATAAAATTCGTCTATGTGGTTGCATGTAGCAATGACTTGTTCACTCTCATAGAGTATGTCATTGTGTGAAAATTTATCTATTCTGATGTTGGACGTTTTAGGCAGCTAGGAATAATGTTGCTAAAAACAATCGTGTACATGTCTTCTGGTACACATAATTATATGCTTCTCTTGGGTATAAACCTAGCAGTAGAATTACTGTCCTAGGGCATGAGTAAGTTCAACTTTAATAAATACTGCCAAACAATTTTGCAACATGGTTGTGCTAGTTTACTTCCCAGCCAGCAGTGTTTGAGAATTCTGTTTTTTCCAAATCTTTGCCAACCCTTGGTATGTTCAGTCTTTTACTTTTCTGGTGAATGGATAGTGGGACTAATTTAACTGTTTTCTTTTCATTTACATTTCCCTACTACTGAAGTTGAACATCTCTTTATACACTCATTAACCACTGGTTATCATCTTTAGTAAGGTGCCTGTTCAAGTCCTTTGCCCATTTTTTCTACCAGGTGATCACGTTCTTTCCTTTATTCTGGTACAATCCTCATTGGATGTATGAATTGCAAATACCTTCACTCTGTCACTGGTTTCTCACTTTTGTAATGGTCTTTTGATGAACAAAGGTTTTAAAATTTAAGGAAGTTTAACCCATCAAGTTTTTCTTTTATAGTTAGTGCTCCTTAAGAAATCTTTGCCTACTTTAAGAGCATATTCTCTGGTTTTCCTCTGGAGGCTTTTTTTCCCTCCTTTCGTTTAGATCTGCAGTTCACACAGAGGTATTTTTTTAAGCATGGTGTGAGGTAGGGGTCATCGTCATGATCCTTCTGTTCTAAGGATGCACAATTGGTCCAGCACCACTTGTAGAAAAGACCGTGCTTTGCCCACCTTACAGTGTCACCTTTATCATAATATATGTTATGCGCTATGCTATGTGTTATATGTTAGTGTCAGACACCCATACGTATGTGGGGAACATTTCTGGAATCTCTATACTATTATTCTTATCTATCTTTGAACCAATACCACACTTTCTTAATTACTGTATCTTTATACATTTTGATATCTAATAATGCAAGTCCATCAGCTTTGTTTTTCTGCAAAATTATTTTGATCGTCCTTTGAATTTTTTTTTTGAGTTGGAGTCTCACTCTGTCACCCAGACTGGAATGCAGTGGCATACTCCCAGCCACCGCAGCCTCGCCCTGCTGGGCTCTGGCGATCCTTCTGCCTCAGTCTTCCAAGTAGCTGGGACTACAGGCGCATGCTACCACACCCTGCTAATTTTTGATTTATTATAGAGATGAGCTCTCGCCAAGTTGCCCAGGTGGGTCTCGAACTCGCGGACTCAGGCAATCCACTTGCCTCGCCACCGAGCCCGGCCTGTCCTTTGAATTTTAACATATGTATTTTAGAATCAGATTGTTAATTTTCACCAAAAAAAATATTGCTGCTGAGATTTTGATTGGAAAGACATTGAGTATATAGATCAATTTGGGAAAAATTGATATTGTTACAATACTGAGATTATTTAATCCACAAACATTATTTAAATCTCCATTTATTAATCTTTTAAAATTTCTTTCAATAAAGTTTAATAGTTTACTGTATAGAGAGGTCTTGCTTGCCTTTTGTTGTAGTTTGTTTTTTACAGTTTAGATAAATTTTAATTTCAGATAACTTTTGTGTATTTATTCCTAAGTGTGCAATATTTGTTGACTCTATTGTAAGTGGTATCATTTTTAAATTTTTATAGTTTAAATGTTTGTTGCTAACATATAGAAGTACAATACTTTTGTATATTAACTTTGTATGCATGCATTGATAGATCACCTTATTAATTCTAATAGTCTGTAGATTTTCTGGCATGTATTCTATGCACAATCCTGCCATTTTAAGAATAATAATAGATTGATGTCTTCCTTTCCAAATCTTGTGTCTTTCTTGCCTTATTACATGAGGTAGAATCTCCAGTATGATGCTGATACTGTGGTGATGGTGAACATCTTTTTATTGCTTCCAGTCTTAAGAGAAACCTTGAGACAATCCCCCAAGCTTTGTGTGATATTTGCTGTGGGTTCTGTGTAGATACTCTTTGTCAGATTTTGGAAATTATCTTTTATTTCTAGAGTTTTTAACTATGAGTGAAACTTATTAAATGGTATTTCAGATTCAATTGAAATAGTCATACAGATTATCACACTTTTTACTGTGAATATGGTAATATATATTGCTTTTCAAAACAGTAAACTTTGAGATGTAATTTAATTATAGCAAAATAAGTACATGTTAAATGTACAGTTTGACGACTTTGATAAATAGATGTACTTGTATAACCACCACTGCAATCAAAGTGTAGAATTGTTTCTTTATTTTTTAATGGTAAATCAACCTCATATTCCTGGAATGAAACCGACTTGATTGAGCAATACTATTCTTTTTTATGCTTTCGAATTCTACTCGCTATATCGAATTTTTGCTTACATATTTATGAGAGATATTAGCTTGTTATTTCCTCTCCTTGGATTATCCTTGTCAGTTTTTAATATCAGGATTATGCTGGTCTCATCAAATAAATTTCAAAACATTCCCTTTTCCTATTTTCTAGAAAAGTTTTTGAGAGACTGCTGTTGTTTTTTTTTTTTTTTTTCTTAAATATTTGAAAGAATTCATCAGTAAAGCCATTTGGACTTATACTTTTGTAAGTTTTTTTAGTTGTAGATATAATTTTAAAGATCAATATAGTATTCTTCAGATTTTATGTTTTTTCTTGTGTCAATTTTAAATTCTGCTTTTCAAGACATTTGTACTTTTAATCTAAGTTGTTTTAAGTGTATTGACACCGGTAATTAACAGACTCTATCTTTTTAGAGCTTTATTGAAGAATAATTGAAACACAATAAACTACACATAGCTAAAGCTCCAATTTGGTGAGTTCTGACATATGTAAGCATACATAAAATGATCATTGTGACAAAAATAATGAACATACCGATCTCACCCAGAGGTTTCCTTCCGACTTTATAATCCATTCATCTTTTTCTCCCACCCTCCACCACAATTCCCTGGCAAACAGGATCTGCTTGTGTCGCTCTAGATTAGTTTGCATTTTCTAGAATATTACACAATCATGTATTGCTTAACGACAGGAATATGTTCTGAGAAATGCACGGTTAGGCAATTTTGTTATTGTGTGAACATCACAGAATGTACTTACACAGACCTAGGTGATGTAGCCTGTTGTTTCTAGGCTGCAGACTCCTACAGCATGTTACTGCACTAAACACTGAAAGCAACTGTAACACAGTGGTATTTGTAGATCTAGACATAGCTACACAATTTTAAAAATCCAGTATAAAGGATTAACAATGGTATACCTGCACAGGCACTTACCGTGAGGGGAACTTGCAGGACAGGAAATTGCTCTTAGTGAGTGAGTGACTGACTGAGTGAATAGTGAACGAATGTGAAGCCCTAAGACATTCATGTACACTACTGTAGACTTTATAAACACTGCACACTTAGGCTACACTAATCTTTTCTTGTTTCAATAATAAATTAACCTTAGCTTGCTATAATTTTTTTCTTTATAAACTTTTCAATATTTATTTATTTACTTTTATTGATTTATTTTTTGAGTTGGAGTCTCACTCCGTCGCCCAGACCGGAGTGCAGTGGCCGCTCCCGGCCACCGCAGCCTCGACCTGCTGGGCTCCGGCGATCCTCCCGCCTCAGCCTTCCGAGTAGCCGGAACTACAGGCGCGTGCTACCACGCCTGGCTAATTTTCGATTTATTGTAGAGATGCGGTCTTGCCAAGTTGTCCAGGCAGGTCACGAACCCGCGGGCTCAGGCAATCCACTCACCTCGGCCTCCCAAAGTGCCGGGATGACAGGCTGAGCCACCGAGCCCAGCCACCTTTTCAATATTTAAAACTTTTTGATTCTTTTATAATGACCCTTAGCTTAAAACACATGCACATTGTACAGCTATACAAAAATATTATCTTTATATTCTTATTCTGTAAGTGTTTTCCTATTTTTAAAATTTTATTTTTACTTTTTTGTTGAAAACAAAGATGCAGAAACACATATTAGCCTAGGCCTACACAGTGGCTGGATAGTCGATATCACTGTCTTCTACCTCTGTGTCTTGTCCTACTGGAAGGTCTTCAATGCCTTCTTCTGAAATACCTTCTGAAGGACCTCCCTGAGCCTGTTTATAGTGAGCTTTTTTTTGGTACAAGTAGAAGTATTACACTCTAAAAGGAATGACGCTATGGTCAATATATAAACCAGTAAGACAGTTATTTATTGTCACTACTAAATATTATGTACTGTACATATTGTGTGTGCTATACTTTTATACAACTGGCAGCATAGTAGGTTTGTTTAATCCAGTATCGCCACAAACATGTGAATAATGTATTGTACTATAAACTCACTGGGCAAGAGGATTTTTTCAACTCCATTTTGATCTTATAGGACCACTGTGACATATGTGGTCTGTCATTGATGGAAACATTGTTATGTGGCACGGGACTGTATTTCTAGAATGTTATATAAACGGAATAATGGAATCTGTACTTCTTTTTCTGGACTCTCTCATTCAGCATAATTATTCTGAGATTCCTCCATCTTGTGGCACGTATCAATTGATCTTTTGTTTATTGCTGAGCAGTATTTCACTTATGGATTACTGAAATGTGTTTTTCTGTTCACCTTTTGATAGACATTTGAGTTGTTTTTATTTTGTGGCTATGGAAAAGAAAACTAATATAAATATTTGTGTGCAAGACTTGGTTAATATGGTTTTTTGTTGTTTTTTTTTAAGGTAAGTACATAGGCAGGAGTAGAAGGACTGGATAATATGGCAGATATATCTTTGACTTTTAAAGAAACTATCAAGCTATTTTCCAAAGTGCTTGTACCATTTAACATTTCCACCAGAAACATGGGAGAGAAGGTTTCATTTGCTTCACATCCTAACATTTGGTGTGATTGGTCTTCTTAATTTTTGCCAGTTTGATACACGTTTAATGATATTTCATTGTGATTTTAACTTGTGTTTTCCCAATGACTAATAATGTGGAGCGTTTTTTCATATGCCTTATTTGCCATTCACTTATCTTCTCTGCTGAAAAAATCAAATCTTTGGCTCATTTTTTAAATTGGGTTGTTTGTTTTATTATTGAACTGTAAGAATTTTTTTGTATATTCTGAATAAAAGCTCTTTGTAATATATATTTTATAAATATGTTCTCCAAATCTAGGATTATTTTTTCATTTTCATAGCAATGTCTTTTGAATATCAAAAATTTTTCATTTGTATCAAGTTAAATTTATTGATTTTTTTTTTTTAGTTCTTACCTTTTGTGTTCTATTTAATAATCTTACAAAAGCCAAGATTATTAAGATTATTTTTGAGTCAGGGTCTCACTCTGTGGGCCCACGCTGGAGTACGGTGGCACAATCCTGGCTCACTGCAGCCTGACCTCCTGGCCACAAGTGATCATCCCATCTCATCTGCTCAAGTAGCTGAGACTGCAGGTACATGCTACACTACCCAGCTATTTTTGTTTATTTATTTATTTTTGTGGAGATAAGATTTCACTATGTTACCCAAACTGATCTTGAACTCCTGGGCTCACCTTTCTCACTTTGGCCTTCCAAAATGCTGGGATTATAGGTGTGAGCCACTGCACCTGGCTAAGATTTTTCTTATATGTTTTCTTATGGGAGATTTATAGTTTTAGCTCTCACATTCACATTTATAATTAATTTTGAGCTGCTATGCATATGCATGAGTTAAGAGTTAAGGTTCATGTTTTAAACATAGATATCCAATTACTCTAGTGCCATTTGTCGAAAAGTTTATTTTATTTTTCTTGAATTGCTTTTGACGTCTTTGTCAAAAAAATCAACCAACCATATAAGTGTGTCTATTTCTAGACCCAGTATTCTCTTCCTTTGAGCTATATGCCCATTTTATATTACTACACTGTCTTTGTTACTGTAGCTTGATAATAGGTCTTGAGATAAGGCAATGTAAGTTCTCTATCTTTGTTCTTTTTTGAAGTTATTTTGGATAGTCTAGTTCCTCTGCATTTTCAAAATTTTTAATTTTTTTTTCTTTTTTTGTGCCGAATCTCACTCTGTCACCCAGGCTGGAGTGCAGTGGCACGCTCACAGTCACCACAGCCTTGACCTGCCCAGTTAAAAATTTTTAGTATTAAAATCAGTTCGCCAGCCAGGAGTGGCTCATGCCTATAATCCCAGCCCTTTGGAAGGCCAAGACAGGAAAGTCACTTGAGCCCAGCAGTTCGAGACCAGCCTAGGCAATATAGCAAGATCTCATCCCTGCAAAAAAAGCCAAAAACTTAACTGGGCATGGTGGTGTGCCCATAGTCCCAGCTAACCAGGAGGCTGAGGTGGAAGGATTGCCTGAGCCCAGGAGGTTGAGGCTGCGGTGAACCATGATCCTGACACTGCATTTCAGAGCCTGGGTGACAGAGTGAGACGCCGACTCAAAAAACAAAATAAATTAAAATTAACTTGCCAATTTCTATATAAAAGTTTTGTGGGATTTTAATAAGGATTGTTTTGAGTCCACAGGCCAATATGAGGAGAACTTGCATCTTAAGATTGAGTCTTCTGAACCTTGAACATGATATACTTTTCCTTTCATTTAGGTCGCTTTAAAATTTTTCTCTTCAGTGTTTTGTAGTAGGTCTTTCACAGTGTTTGAAAAACTTCTCAGTAAGTCGTATTTTGAAACTGTTGTAAAGAGTATTAGTGTTTTCATGTTGATTTATAATTGTTCTTTGTTGATGTATAAAAATACAATTGATTTTTTACATTGACCCGCATTCTCACTTTTAGTTCTAGCAACTTCTTATAGATTCATTAGGATTTTCTACATAAACAATGTATCACCTATAAATCAAGACAGTTTTATTCTTACATTCTAATGTATATGCCTCTTTTATTCTTGAAATATTACACTGACTAGAAGGTCCAGTACAATGTTGAAAAGAAGTGATGAGAGTAGACATTCTTGCCATGTTCTAAATTATAGGGGAGAAATAATTCAATCTTTCATCATTAAGTTGGGTGTCAACTGTAGGTTTCTTTTTTTTTTTTGAGTTGGAGTCTCACTCTGTTGCCCAGGCTGGAGTGCATTGGCATGCTCACAGCCACTGCAGCCTTGACTTGCTGGGCTCAGGCGATCCTTCCACCTCAGCCATCCAAAAAGCTGGAACTACAGGTTACCATGCCCAGCTAATTTTTTATTTTTTTATTGTAGAGATGAGGTGTCACCATGTTGTCCAGGCTGGTTTCAAGTTCCTAGGCTCAAGCAATCCTCTCGCCTTGGTCTCCCAAAGTGCTGGGATTACAGGCGTGAGCCACTGCACCCAGCCAAATTCTACAGATATTAAAAAGATAATAAATATTTATCAGGAAAGGTAATATTCTGGATCATAAAACACATCTCAGTAATTTAAAAGAATCAAAATCTTG
>CAUYQG010181583.1:0-18111 GCA_963574415.1 Tarsius wallacei
ATTAATTGAGGGCCTATTTATGAGCCAGGCACCAAGCCAGTTCTGGGTTGATGACTGAAAGCAGTGTAGCTTTCCTCTTTTTTCATATGAGAAGAAGCATTTATGTAATATGTGTATGGCCAGTCATAGAAGGATATAGAAAGTTCTATGGGCCAGGCACAGTGTCTCACGCCTGTAATCCCAGCACTTTGAGAGGCCGAGGTGGGAGGATCGCTCGAAGTCAGGAGTTCAGGAAGGATATAGAAGGTTCTAGAAGACCTGTGTGAATGCAGCCCAACAGGTGAATGTACTTCATTGTGATGTGAGATATTTTAAAGGTAACACTTTCTAGCCAGGCTCAGTGGCTCAGCCTGTCATCCCGCGCTTTGGGAGGCTGAGGTGAGTGGATGGCCTGAGCCCGCGGGTTTGAGACCCACCTGGGCAACTTGGCGAGACCTCATCTCTACAATAAATCAAAAATAAGCCGGGCGTGGTAGCGTGCGCCTGTAGTTCCAGCTACTTAGAAAGCTGAGGCAGAAGGATCACTGGAGCCCAGCAGGTCGAGGCTGCAGTGGCCGGAAGCGGCCACTGCACTCCAGTCTGGGTGACAGAGTGAGACTCCAACTAAAAAAAAAAAAAAAAAAAGGTAACACTTTCTAAGATAAGCTTACTGATATAACCAGATGTAAAATAGCACAGAGCATGGCTTTTTAGAGTGGCTTGCTCAGCCTTATAAGACACAGACAGTGGTAAAAATAACATGTGCTGTGTTTATTATTGTGGTTTCCAATTCAAAGTTCATTTATCTAACTAATCTGATGTCTGGGAACTGTCATCAAACGTACCGTTTTTTTTCCTGCAATACCATTTCAAAACTGTCAGTCAGAGGAGGTTAACAGTTTAAGTTGCTACTTTGTTTGCAAGCAAGCTGTCTTCTAGAGACTACCCCATTCATATGTTGACTGGGAGCCATTTACAAAGCATCACGGTAATCTCTTTCACATAAATATTGCAGAAAATAATAAACCCTTTAAAGAGTAAACCTGCTATCGATCACAGAGGCACTGCCGAGTCACTGTGTCCCAAGTGAGGCCGCGTGCAAACAAGTTTTTCTACTAGAAACAGAAAAACTGTTTCCAGCTAACTGCTCACTTTTTATCAAGCACGTTCTCATTGCATCATGAAAACTCATACTACAAGCACCACAAAGATCTTGCAAAAAGAATTCACTTTTCACAGCTCCAGACAAAAATTGAAGTCTATGCCCTTTGCTTGCCTGTCTGGCTGCTTCTTGGGACTCTGGAGTCTCAGGGTCCGGAGGAGACCAAGCAGGGAGAATGACAGAGAGGCACTGCTGGAGAGGAGCACTGCTGGGGTTGGGAGAGGGAGCCCAGAAGCATGGGGTGAGGCCAGGGGTGCAGCCCTGGGACTGAGGACTCAGGAGCAAGAAGAGCTCCTCTAAGCCGTCTGGCTGTTTGTGTGGCTCCTTGGATCCACCCACACAGGCCACTACTTTACAATGCTCACCAGGGACTTGTGTGCCCCCTGCAAATATGACTTTCCACCTCCAGACTAGCTCTGTTCTGGTACAGAAAGGTCCTCAATCTGGATACTCTGCTGATGAAAACTGGAGTCCAGCTTTTCTTTTTTCTTTTAAAGATGTGGGGTACAATTCAGGGCTAGGTGTACAAATGTTTATTACGCAGGTACCCTTGTTGATGAGGTATGCCCCCCCTTCCCCAGGCAGATTCCCGCCACTACCCAACTGCCTCCCTCTGCACCCCTGGCAGTTTCCCGCTACTGCCAGTTCTTGGTATAGTATTACGATAATTGTTCAAGGTGAGTTCAGCTTTTTTTCTGTTAAAAAGTTAGTAAAATCAGCCAGTCGTGAAGTCCAGTGATAGTTATGGAAAACTCTGTCTTCTACGTAGAAGGCCCTCGATCCCAAATCTGTGGCTCTGACTTCTCTCTTGAGCCCAGCATGTGCATTGCAAATGCCAACCATGCTGCCCATCATGAATAAAAATAATATACATATATGATACACATACACGACAGAAGATTACAGGGCCATAAAGAAGGACAAAATTATGGACGTCGCAGCAACTTGGATGGATTGAAAGTCTATCATACTTAGTGATCTATCATAGAAACAAATAACTGAGTTCCACATGTTCTCACTCATAAGCAGACCCTGAACATTTATCATAATACTCTAAGAAAGGGATTGGCAGTAGTGGGAAATTGTCCAGGGGGGAGCACATAACATCAATAAGCATACCTGATCATAAACCAGGCCACGTAGGGACCAAAGGGAGGCCCAAACTTTACTTGTACGATAACCACGGATGCACCCAGACCTGAATTATATCCCACACTGTTAAAATAAAAATGTATAAATCAAAAAGACACTTCCAGCAAATCGCGCACTCCAAATTAAAAGGCTACAGTGTTTAAAACTCACCAGCTCACTTCTTATCTCTTCTCAACTTCTCTCAGTGCATTCCTCATTTTGTGACACACACACCCTCCCTACTTTTTTTTTTTCCTGTTGTCATCATCATCCTTCTGGGCATGTGGGTAGCATCTTCTGCCTCTCTTTATCCTCTTAGATCCACACTGGACTAGTAGTTGAGTTCTGTGACTCCCCCTTGGAATATCTCTGCAATTCTTTCCATTTCTGCTGAATGGTCCTCATTTCAGCTCTCCTCCTGGATACCGTCATCAACCAGTCCTATACATTGCTCTCTGAGCTGTGTTATTAAGGCAAGAGTTAGATAATACTTCTCCCTTTCATCTTGGGTATAAAGGTCAGTTTTCTGAGCACCTCACTCCTCAAGCTGCCCTCTCTTCTTCCATTCCACTCAATGATCTCAAGCAGGGTTGACATATTTTCTCTAAAGAGCCAGATAATAAATCCTTTAAGCTTTGTGAACCGTGCAGTCCCTGTCATGACTGACTACTCAACTCCGCCACTGCAGTGCGAAAGCAGTCGTAGACAATATGAACAAGTGTGGCTGTGCTCCAAATAAAACTTTACTATTTGTCACTGAAATTTGAATTGTCTATCCTTTTATGTGCTAAGAACAATTATTCTTTTAATCTTTTCTCCAGCCATTTAAAAAGGTGACAAAATTCTCACACATAGGCAAGCATCAAAATCACCCAGACAGCTAGCTAGCTAAAACAGAGATCATAGGGTCCACTGTAGAGTTTCTGATTCAGTAGATCTGGGCAGAGCTTGAGTATTTGTGTTTCCAACAAGTTCCCAACTGGTGCTGATGCTGCCGGTCTGGGGACCACATTTTCAGAGCCATTGTGCTCAATCAAATTTCACAGGCCAGTTATCCAGGAGGCTACTTCAGCCTGTAGCTATCACTGGTTTAGCTCCAAAGTATGCATCGTCCAGTGTTATCAATTTGATCAAGTTGCTAACATCTAAGAGCCAGGAGAATTCGCAGAGAAATCTGAATGTGTAGCTTTTTGGCAGGGAAAAATATCAGAAGAATGACAACCCGGGGCTTCTACTCCTGCTGATAACAATTGGCTAAAACTAAACACAGGCTGCCAATCCCCCCAGCTGCACCTGCCCTATTTTAGTCACACATGGAGCCCAAGGGCAAAGGTTCTCTATCATCTTCTCCTGGCCAGCTTCACTTGTTCGTAACATCGGCCTGGCCCCTGGAGACGCTAAGTTCACAATCCCTGGTCTCAGATCCAACAGGATGATGGCATTTAATCTGCATGAAATAAACGAATGAGTAAATTATTCCTTCCTTTGCTCTCCCCTCTTACTCCCTGAAATACTCCCCCATCCCAAAAGTTCCCCTCAGAGCTCCTCACCTTCAAAGCCCTTGATGATGGCTGCCTTAAGTGCAGTAATTTCTGTTCCTAGCTGTTTACTCGATAGGCTACAATCTCCTTGAGGACTTAGCCCAACTTTGAAAATCCATCAGTGTTCCTCAAGCACTACTTTCTTCTTCATAGAAAGTGTGGTCAATGCTTTTGGGGATTAACTGTATCAATGCATTATAAAATGTTGCTCATTCATTCCTTCATCAAATGCTTACACGGCAGATCCTGATACTGTGCTAAGTGCAGGCTGTCTACCCTGATAACCAATCATGATCTTTGCTACAAATTTCAATATCATTCACATACCTCGTTATACCGAACAAATGAATAGACTACCTACCTGATTGTTGATGGGTTGTCAAAGTTAAGTATTTAAATTCACCCCTAACACAGATAATTTTCAGACAAAAATAGAAAATGTAATTCTTGCAGAGGATGAGGCTGAAATTATTGCAAGTGTGTGATTACCAAAGTCTTAGACTATTTTGAGTCCTGCTGGATTGTTCCATTTGAAACTAAACTGTAAGGGTGAAAATGTAACAGCATTTAAGAGGTCACTGTGGAAACCACAGGACTTTCCCTAGGATAACGCCAGCTGCCTTGAGATGGACATGATAAAAAAAGTTCAGCTACAGCTGTGTCTTTATTTCCTTTAGGGGATATATGTGGCTTTGGTTTTGAGAGGATAGCCAGGAGTGCTCAGGTCCCCTCCTTGTCCCACTAGGAAGAGGAAAGAGTTGCTCTGCTCCTAAGAATGACCATATAAATGATGAAACCCTGGGCAAATAATCAATTTAATTGGACTATAAACGAATGTTGACCTGACGAAAGGAAAAACAGAGGAAGGAAAGACAAGATAGCTGACAAACACAGCACATAGGTATGCAAAATTTATAACTGACCAACGTGATCTTTAACCAACAAAAACCGAACTTTCATTATATATATATATTTTTTTAAGTTGGAGTCTCACTCTGTTGTCCAGACTGGAGTGCAGTGGCCGCTCCCGGCCACCGCAGCCTCAACCTGCTGGGCGCTGGCGATCCTTCCGCCTCAGCCTTCCGAGTAGCTGGAACCACAGGTGCACCCTACCATGCCCGGCTAATTTTTTTGATTTATTGTAGAGATGAGGTCTCACCAAGTTGCCCAGGCAGGTCTCGAACCCGCGGGCTCAGGCAATTCACTCATCTCAGCCTCCCAAAGCGCGAGATTACAGGCTGAGCCACCGAGCCCGGCTCTTTTATTATATTCTAAAGATGTAATGTCATACAGAGATTCCTGAACTTCTGCTGAAATTTTTTTTAATTGTAATAATTTCAAAGGGAATGGTTCATGAAAGATGTCTGATGAGTTACAAGCTAGAAGGCATCTCACATAAACAAAATTGTGTGTGTGTGTATGCATTTTCTTTAAGTATAAAGCAGAATGTTACCTAAAGGGGCACTGGAATAAGAAAATACAAAAACTGTTGTATGATCATCAAGCTTAAGTAAAATGTTTTCCTGCTAATTATTTACAAATAGAATATCTTAGTTGGGTATGCTGGGTCATACCTCTAATCCCAGCGTTTTAGGAGGCCTAGGCGGGAGTTTGAGACCAGCCTGGGCAACATAGCAGGACCATCTCTACAAAAAAAAAAAAAAAAGAAAGAAAGAAAATACAGATTTAGTGGAAAATAAAAGAAAGTGACTGACAAAAGGAAAGGGTCCATTAAATCCACCAGTAGCTTCACAAGAAATTAAAACTCATTTTTCTTCTAATAGCCTCTTTTCCTCCCCTCAAATAAATTAGAATCACATAGATCTGGCATTAGATCTAAGATACATCACTTACATTTTTTAAAAAAATAAAATGCTGGGAAGGTAACTGTCTGTCCCTTATTTTTAAGTATTTTCAAATGTAGTTGAGAAGAACTGCATTTCAAAGTCATGCAAAGTCATCTGGACCTGTGTGACTCTGTCATTGTTAACTTCTCTGAGACCCAGTTTCCTCACTTGCTAATCACAAAATATCAGCTGGAAGGATTAAATGACATGGTTGGACAGGCTGGCACACAGGAAGCACTCAATGCGCCTGACATACTGCTGTTTGTATTGGTCATACCTCTGTTCCTTTTGTCTAAGAATATGTTTTTGCCCTCCAATCCAGCAAAACACTCTTGTTCTTACTACCTGGTTTCCATTTTGTTGTAACCCATAACAATCTTATCACAAAAATGCACATACATATTTATTTCTGCTCTCCTATTCGAACTGAGAAAAAGAATCACTCGTGAAAACTTAATTCAAACTGTCAATCATAGTTATCTGAATGAGAAAAGTTAATAAATCTCTTCTTAGTAATTCTAGGGGATTCTGTTCCTCACCACAAAATCATGCACACTTTGTTGCTCCCATTTCACTTGTACAGTTTTTTTTTTTTTGCCTATTCCAGAAGGATGATGTTTATAAAGAAAAACAAAATGAAACAAAACAAACAAATGACGAGATATGGAGTGGACAGAAGGCAAGCCTAACTTTCTTCCTCTGAGAATCAAAGCTAAAAATAAACCACAGGGATGAAGTGTTGGACAACAGAAAACACACACACACATATGAGTAAGACATGCATCTACGCACCTTCTCTGCTACAACCAATTCAAAGTCCTGGCAGGTAGAGCTCATGAAAGACAGTAACATAAACTGCAGTAAGCTCTTATCCTTCCCTGTGTGGGAGAATCATCACAAAATCCATGCCAACACATTTTCTTGTTAAATAAAATATTTGGAAGGTATCAGCCTGCCCCTTATTTTTAAAATACCTTCAAATGTAGTTGAGAAAAACTACATGACCAATGTCATCATTCTTTCCCTCGAACACACCTTTTGTAGGGGACACACATGCTGTTCCTTCAATTGCTTTCCCTGTGGCATGGTGACAGACCAGTCTGAGTTCTGACCACTGCTCTGGAAGCAAATCAGGTTCTTCTTAAAATGCACCCACAGTTGGAATATTTCAGATATGAGCTACCTAACTTAGAGTTCCCTGAGACCCCTTATCCCCATGTCTGTACCTTCAGGTTCTAGAGATCTTGTCCAGGAGCTCATTAGCTTGTCAACTGCGATGAGCCGCAGTTCTTTCTTATATGAATTGCTGTTATACCAGATTTCCCAATCTTGACCCTGTTCCACTAGTGTTTGTTTGTCTGTTTTGCTTTGTTTTGTTTTAACTGCAGGCCTTGTCACGTTACCTACTGATTTGTCTTATAAGCTGTGACACATAGTTCCACACTATTGAGAACTTTCAAAGCTATGATTTTCTTAGTCAACCTAGTAGCTGCCCGGGGCTGTGTCAGGTTTATGAGTATGAGATACTGGTATTGGTGTGATGTCAAGAAATGGGGCACCTCCATACACAGCTGGTAAAATTGTAAGGTGGTACAGTCTTCCATGACGCAATCTGGAAATCGTTTTCACACTCCTTAAAAATGCACATAGCTTTGATTCAACAATTCCACTCCCAAGAATTCATCTAAAGGAAATAACCAGAAAAGTATGCAAAAATATAAGCAGAAAGATATTTAGCACAGTTCACAGTGAAAAATCAGAAATCACCTCTATATCCATCTCAGGGAATAGTTATAAAAACACAGAAATCAAATGACATGATATTCCATAGCTGTTAAACTGATGACAGTCTGAGTCATTTGGAGCTCTCCTCCAAATGAAAACAACCAGAAGAACTGGAGAAAGTATACAAAAACTACATTTGAAAGCAACGTAGAGTTTCCAAAGTAATGAAGAATTCTGAGATCATGACAGATAAGAAAATCCAAGCTGTAATCCTAGCATTCAGAGTTGACTTTTGCACTCAAGGCATCTGTAGCTATTAGGAGAGGCTGTGAAGAGGTCAAAAACCTCAGAAAGACTTTCAACAGACTTACAAGGTGAAGGGGACAAAAATTGGATAGGAGGACCTGATAAAAAGTAGTACTTGTAAACTCCACTCTGGGCTCTGGGTTGGAAATTCAAAGTGCTATGCCCAAGGAGAAGGGATGAGTGACAAGTAGACTAGTCTTCATAGAGACTGAAACCAGCTCAGTCCTGATCACAAGTTTCCCTCGCTCAGGCACCAGCCATGTAACATAATCTGGTACCCCAAATTATCTTTAAGCTTGCCATACACAATGTCTGACACTAAAAAGATAACCAGGCACAAGTGAACATCAAAAAGATGAGACTGAAATACAAGAATAAAAATGTAATAGACACTGACCTATAGGGGATCTAGTTAGAGGAACCCAGAAACAGAATTGAAAATGCTATGCTTAATATGAAATTTCAGCAGAGAACTAGAACCACATGGAAATGTAAAACTGGAAAATACAGCTCAACGAATAGCTTCAACAGTAGTTTCAATACAGCTGAAGGAAGAAATAGTACAGTGGAAAATGGTTCTGAAGAAAATATGTAGGACTAAAGCAGAAAGAGACAAACAGTAGAAAATTTAGAAAAAAAGCTTTAGACATGACGATTTAAGACATGATGAAAGGTATATGCAATCAGAGACACAGCAAAGGAGACAAGAAAAAACATAGCAGAAGCAATAGTTGAAGAGAAAATAACTTAAAAATTGTCAAAAGATATAAAGTCACACATTTAAGAAAATACCATGAAATCAAAGTATTATAAATAAAAAAGAAAAGCCATACCTATGTGAATCCCAGTAAAGTTTCCAAAAAACAGAGACAAAGAAAAAAGATACAATCTTAAAAGATTCACAGAGAATACACCATATTATTTAAAGAAAATAATTGCCACCTAGATATAGCCCACGAAATATCCTTCAAAATTGAAAGTGAAATAAAATCTTTTCAGACAAACAAAAGTCGAGAGAATTCAGCAGCAGCATGAAAGGAATAGTAAAGACCTTTCTTTAGGCAAGAGGAATATTACCTTTGACAGCTTCATGTTCTTGGAGATGGCAGGAAGGAATGAAGAGGTAAGGTTAACATGTGGGAACTTCTAATTGGCTATCAAAGGCATTATACAACAATCAGAAAGAGGGAGGTAAAAAGAACCCAGTAAATGAGTTTACAGGAGTTGAAACACAGCTAATTTCCACTTTCAATGTCTTCATTTCCAATGACATATTTTTCAACTGGAAGAAGATTCCATGACCCCAGGCCTTGGAATTTCAGTCACTAGAGATATGACCCAGATTTCTTCTGGCTACATCCATTTCTCCATTTTTCACTCATTTATTCAACACATCTGGTGAACATCTATTCACCATGCACTGTGCCATGCACTGTGCCATGCACTGTGCAGGGTTCTGGCATCTCAGAGATAAGAGCATCCATTTCCTAGGTAAAGAAGAAAAATTCAGGAAAGTTCAGCAACTTTCCCAAGGTCACTTGGCTCCTAAGTGTCAGAGTCAAACCCTGGATATATTTTCTTGTCGTGGATTTTTCACTAAGCAACCCTTATTGCCAATAAAAATAGCATATATGCAAATGATAATCTGGAATTCCCTATATTATGCTCTTTCTCTCTAATGTTTTATTGCCATTAACACTCAGTTTGTTTTGCCCATATCCCTGTATCACTGTCACTCCCTTTGCCATCTTCAAATTATTCCCTTTCATTCTCTTTCCTACTCTTTATGCTTTTGTAGGATAAAAATATCAAAAATTAATAAATAAATCTTTCAATCTTCCATTTTTTTCTTTCTTTTTTTTTTTCTTTTTTTGACTTATTGGGGTCTCACTCTGTCTCCCAGACTGGAGGGCGGTGGCATGATCACAGCTCACTGCAGCCTCAACCTTATGGGCTCAGGCAATCCTTCTACCTCAGTCTTCTGAGTAGCTGAGACAACAGGCACACACCACCACACCCGGCTGATTTCTCTTATTTTTGTAGCAATTTTGTCCCCCACCCCAGAATGTGTGGCTATGTCGGGGACATTTTTGGCTGTCACAACAGGGTGATAGGCGCTACTGAAATCTACTGTGTGGAGACCAGGACACTGCTAAATATTTTACACTACACAGGACAACTGGCTCCCTCCCTCAAGCAAAGAATTATCCAGTCCACATGCGAACAGTACTATTGTTGAGAAATCCTCGTTTAAACTTTTTCTCTTGAATAGCTGTCTTTAACCAGATGGTCTATAACCTTACAAGCAGTAACAACCCACTGGCTTATACAGCTCCAGCTCTTGTTATTTTATTTATATATGCAAACAGATGTGTTATGTTCTTTTTAAGACCACCTTTGAATGGGAGAAAACTTGCCAAAATATAACCACAATTTGATCTATGTCAGTGTGAATATATTTTCATTCAGCTCCAAAATGATGACACATTGGAAATTAGGTGCATTTAATCTGGGAATGTTTTCTGAAAGGGAGGTCTTCGGTTCTTATTTAAAGGAAGAGTGGGGCATGCTGGTGGGAGGAAAGAAGAATCTCCATGTTCCCGGGTCAAATGTGCAAAAACCTCGAGGTAGGCTAAAGGAACATGGGGGGAGAAGTCAGATGGTTGACATAGCTGAATCTATGGGGTTTGAAGGAGGGGACAGTGTTGATATGAGGCCAAGGCTTGTAGGGTGTGACCAATTGGCAAGAAGCTTTGAGGACCATCATCAAAGGTTGTATTTAATCCCAAGCAATAAAGAGGCAGGGACCAATGATGAGTCCACTGAGAAATACTCAGAAGACAAAAACACATCAGTCCACTCTCCGATTCAAATGGCAGACGTTGCCCTTTACAAAAACATTCTTATGTCCTCCCAAATTTCCAGACACAGTTAATACTCTGCCTTTTACATAACTTATGCTTGAGACTGGAGCCTGATCACTTAATATCTTTCAAATTTAAGGAACATTTATGGGTGGTGTGCATTAGGACCATGGGACAGCTTGAGCCACTTAAGAAAAATTTCAAGTCCTAATCATGTACAAAAGCATCCTGGTCTTATCTATAGTTTCAACATTCTCTGGAGAAACAATAATCTGTAGTGTGTTCTCCAGAGGGATTCTCAGGGTCATCCAATTCTGATGCTTAAATCAAATAACCATTTGGCTTGATTCTCTTTTTGTTCTTCAAACCCCACCAACCCCACCCCTGGGGGTTCATCAGTCCAAACTGTTCACTCTGCTTCACCAAGTCTGTTTCTACGCCAAACTCTACAAGTTAAACCTTTAGCCTTTCGACTAGCCTCCTACAAATGAGGGCTTGGATTAAATCCTCACTAACTTGTTCTTGTGGTGGTCACAGATGTGCTTCTAGATCTGTGTGCCTTTTGTGTGCAATCTCAAGGCGTTTGGACTGAAAATGGAAAGTCAGCATTTTTAATAAAGTCACTGGTCTTCTATAATATGTTAAGCATGATAAATGAGTTTCACCAAAAACAAATTGTTATGAGAAGAATAAACACAATTAGATGGGAAAAATTCACCTCTGGCATGAAGACATTTAAGATAATAAGCAGGGGGTCTAAGACACTGGAGTGTGAACAAGGAGGAGGTCTTAAGAGTTTGAAATGGGCTGGGCATGGTGGCTCAGCCTGCCATCCCAGCATTTTGGGAGGTCCGGTGAGAGGATTGCCTGAGCCCAGGGGTTTGAGACCAGCCTGGGCAACTTGGTGAGACCTCGTCTCTACAATAAATTAAAAAATTAGCCGGGCATGGTGGCTTGCGCCTATAGTTCCAACTACTTAGAAGGCTGAGGCGGAAGGATCGCCAGAGCCTAGCAGGTCGAGGCTGCAGTGGCCATGAGTGTGCCACTGCCCTCCAGCCTGGGTGACAAGAGTAACATTCCAACTCAAAAAAAAAAAAAGGGTTTGAAACGATCCTTAGAAGTTTAAGACAAAAGCACAGTTGTCTTCTATCTAGAGCTAGTTTGTACTTAGTTGTTTTTAGAAAAGAAACCACCAATGGTGAGGATGTTTCATTATGCTAAATTGCAAATCACGACTGAAAAATAACATTTAGAAAGAAAGAAAGCCATTTTGGAAATGAGATATATGTACCAACAACAAAAATGGATTGTTCCAAAATGATAAAGGCTTAACTGTATATTTTTGCATCATAATGCAGTAAATCACTGCTTCCAATTTCTGCTAGTTGAATACAACGGTAGTGATGCCAGAAAAGAAGTGACGTTTTAAAGAAGGGAACAAAGGAAGAGTTGGCACAACTTTGAAACAGACTGGCCATTAAGGATAGAAAAAGAATATAAGCCAAGAATGGAACAAAGTAGAAAGTAGGGTATCTGGGAACACACTGATGCCCAGCGGAAAATGAGGGAGAGAAGGCTGACTTGACCATTTCTGATAGTTGATGTGCTAAACATTTTTACCTATCTGAAATTAATGTTTTATGTACAATGTGACCCACTGTTGTTTCAGGAAGCATGAATATTACCTTCTACTTGTTTGGTAAAACCCCCATTGATCACAGGGGGCTTTTCATCCCTTTGGTATTTCCAGTTGCTCATGCTAACCTATGTATGTCATCAAAGTAACAACAGCTGTTTTTATCACTGCTGTCATCATGCTGGAAAAGTGTAAATATGTTTGTACAGCTTTTCTGAGCGAAACCGTCATTTTCCCTTTTATTAAATTGGTTTTTCATTATTACTGGAAATAGTTAAGTAGCTGTAGAAATCCAATTAGAAAGAGTAATGTAACAGCCCATACAGGGGTCCCAGTCCATTTCCCAAGACAGATCATTAAATTATTTTCCAAGAAGAAAAGATTCACGTATAGAGCACTTCTTCTCCAAGGCACTCATTTGAGAAAGTTAAGAAAATCTTACCCAGTTCCAGGCTCTTTGCCATATCTTGAGGTGAGGTATTATGCTTTGAGCAAACCAGGGAATGTGGTAAAGGGAGATTATTTCCGCACAGAATTTGTCCAGGCCACCGGACAGGGAAGCAAACAATATATGTGAATCCTGGCCCAGTCATATACCAGTTTTGAAGCAGATTAACCCTGCATAGCAAAGCCTCTTTATCCATGGTGGCTTTGGCTTCCTTAACTATTGCTAAGTTAAGCCTCAGCTTGACCCTCCTAATTGTGAGAACACCATCACATCATACACCAAACCGACTGCTTCACAGAAGAGCAAATTCCCCCACGATGGTATACTATTATTTGACCATAAGCTATTAACAGGTTAACGAACCATATTGTAAATTCACAGCCTTTCTCAATCAGACCTTCTCTAGAGTTAGGCTATAATGCTTTAAGATAGCCACTCTATATGATGAATTAACTTCTCTTCCATGCGTTTAGAATGGTGCTAATTGTGTATCATTCTTGGAAGAGTTGAGAAAATAGACATTCAAATCATTTTTTGTCTTGTGGTTGGAATAAGACACCCTGATTAAGAAAGGTTGTGTATTGCACAAGCACCCCAAGTCAACATATTGATTAACAACTAAATAAATAATAAATATAATGGAGACAAAGAGCTAAAACATCAATAGTATAGAGGCGAGAGGCAAGATGGGCAACTAAAGACATCACATGATTGCTGCTCTCAGCAAAGAAATCTATATGGAGGAACAGACCTCGGGCTTTGAGGGTCAGACTGAAAGCCCAAGCTGAGGTTTATCAGATGGTCACCTGGGGGTGTGGAGGACAGACAACTCCAAACCCTTGACATCCCTAGACGTGGCCTCATCATGAGATGGGAGAGTGCCTTTGGAGATGAAAGGGGTAAGTGAAAACAACTTTTCTGGGAGCCTCAGTGCTGTGGCTGCTGACCCCTCAGAGAAAGGCTCAACAGAAAGCACCTTGCGGGGGTGATCTGTGCCATGTAGGTGTTCTCCCTTTCCTCCCTCCATACTCTACCAGTGAAGAAGTGCCAGATGGTTTCCCCCAGTTCACCCCTTTTCCTGCCTTGGTTGCCCCTCTTGCAGGTGGAGGGCGGTCGGGTTAAATAAATGATGCAAACTGCCACCCCAACAGCGGTAACCTTATTTAATAAAATAACAACAAAGCAAAAAAATAGAAATAGAACAGTCTTCTCTCAAGATTAGGAAGAACCAGTGAAAAAGCACCAGCAATCCCCAAAGACTTAACAAATTGACAGTCACAAAGGGGCTTCCCAGATCCCAAGGAATGGAACACATCCAGAATGACCTGTCCCTGACGACAGACATAGAATTCACACTATGGATGGCAAAGACACTCAGTGAGATTCATGAGTAAGCGGACACACAAATCATCCAGGCCATGAAGTCAGTGCAGGAAGTAAAAGCTGACCTGGTTCTTCTAAGAACGAATGAAACTGAACTTCTGAAAATGAAGACTTTGCTCCTGGAATTTCAAAACATAATAGCAAGCTTCAACAGCAGAATCTACCAGGTAGAGTAAAGAATCTCAGAGTTTGAGGATCAAATTGTTGGGCCAACCTAGTCTGACAAAAACAAGAAGAAAAGAATTAGGAAGAATGAGCAAAGCCTACAAGAGGTTTGAGATTATGTAAAGAGACCAAATCTACAGTTGACTGGCATTCCTTAGAGAGAATGGGAAACTGAGAAACCCCCAAAACAAGCCTTCCATGATGTCATCTAAGAAAACACCCTATCTCTCTAGAGAAGCAGCCATGCAAATGCAAGAGACTCAGATAACTCTTGTGAGGTATTACACAAGAAGGCCATTCCCAAGCCACAAAATAATCTGTCTCCACAAGGTAAGCATGAAAGAAAAAAAATCCTAAAGGCAGCTAGAAAGAAGGGACAGACTACCTACCAAGGAAGAGCCATCAGCCTTGTAGCAGACTTCTCATCAGAAACCCTACAAACCAGAAGGGACTGGGATCCCATGTTAAACATTCTTAAATAAAAGTAATTCCAGCCAAGAATTTCCTACCCTGCCAAGCTAAGCCTCATTTATGAAGGAGAATTAAAATCCTTTCCAGACATTCAATTCTTAAGAGAATATGTCAGCTCCAGACCAACTCCTGAAGAGATGCTTAAGAAAGTTCTAAGCACAGAAACAAAAAAAATGGTTCTACCCATTACAAAAGCATAGTTAACATGGAGTTTACAGATCAGACAAATCAATCACAAAGCCTAAAACACAAAGCAACCACTTAATGGCCTATGACAAGAATAAACCCCTACATATCTATAATTAACTTAAACATGAATAGACTGAACATGTCACTCAAAAGGCAAAGAGTGGTAAATTGGGTAAAGAAGCATGATCCATCCTTTTGCTGCCTTCAGAAAACCCATCTCACTGCAAATGACTTTCAAAGGCTCTAATGGCTACAGAAAGATCTTCCAGGCAAATGGAAAACAAAAAAGAGAAGGAGTAGCTATTCTTAAGCCTACAAGAGATTTGAAATTATGTAAAGAGACCAAATCTACAGTTGACTGGCATTCCTTAGAGAGAAGGGGAAACTGAGAACACCCTGAAACAAGTCTTCCATGATGTCATCCAAGAAAACTTACCCTATCTCACTAAAGAGGCAGTCATACAAATGCAAGAGACTTTTGTCTGATATCCTTATATCAGACAAAACAGACTTTAATAAAAGTCAAAAAGATGCTACATAAGGATAAAAGACTCAATACGTCAGGAAGAAATATCCATCTTGTATATATGCACACTCAACATAGGAGCATCCAGGTTTATAAAACAATTGCTAATTAAACTAAGAGAGGATATAGACAGCCATACAATTATAGCCAGAGACTTTAATACTCTGTTAACAGCCTTAGACAGATTATTGAGGCAAAAAACTAACAAGGAAATCCAGAACCTTAAATCGACACTTGACCGAATGCATCTAACACACACCTACAGAACACTTCACCCGACAACCACAGAATATCTCATCATGAATATCTCATGGAAAATACTCTAAGATTGACCACATACTTGGACATAAATCAAGCATGAACACATTTTGAAAGGTTGAAATCATACCAAGGATCTTTTCAGACCACAGAGAACAAAAATAAACACCATCACAAACAAGAATCCCTCAAAATCCACAAATGCATGGAAATTAAAAAACATGCTTTTGAATTACTTTTGGATTAACACCAAAACCAAGTTAGAAATAAAAATATTCCTAGGAACAAATGAAAACAAAGACAAAGCATGCCAAAACCTCTAGGATACTATGAAATTGGTTCCGAGAGGGAAATTTATAACATTGTATGCACAAATCAAGAATACAGAGATCTCAGCCGGGCTCGGTGGCTCAGCCTGTAATCCCGCGTTCTGGGAGGCTGAGGTGAGAGGATTGCCTGAGCCCATGGGTAATTTGGCGAGACCTCATCTCTACAATAAATAAAAAAAAAAAATTAGCCGGGCGTGGTAGTGCGCGCCTGTAATCCCAGCTACTTGGAAGCTGAGGTGGAAGGATTGCTGGAGCCCAGCAGGTCGAGGCTGCGGTGGCCGGGAGCGGCCACTGCACTCTGGTCTGGGTGACAGAGTGAGACTCCAACTCAAAAAAAAAAAAGAATACAGAGACCTCAAGTAAACAGTCTAGTGTTACAGCTAAGGAAACTGGACAGACAAGAGCAATTCAATTCCAGGCTTAATAGAATAATGAAAATTATTAAAATAAAGTTACAACTAAATGAAATAGAGACCAAAAAAAAAAAAAAAATCATACAAAGGATCAATAAGACTAAAAGCTAGTTATTGGAAAGAATAAATAAAATTGATAGACCCTTGGCCAGATTAACAAAAAAAAGAGAGAGAAAATTCAAATAAACACAAATAGAAACAAAAAGGTGACGTTACAAATGACCCTGAAGAAATATAAAAGATTATCAGAGACCATTACAAACATCTGTATTTGAATACACAAGAAAATCTAGAGAAAATGGAGGAATTCCTGGCATTGCATAACCTCCCAAGATTGAAACAGGAAGAAATGGAAACTGCAAACAGATCAATAACTATCCAAGAAATGGACTCAGTAATAAGAAACCTCCCCACCAGAAAAAGCTCTGGGTCAGATGATTTCTCAGCTGAATTCTACAAGATGTACCAGGAAGCGCTGATATCAATTGTATTGAAAGCATTCCAAGCAATTGAGAAGGAAGAAATTCTCCCTAGCTCATTCTATGAAGCCAATATCATCTTGATGCCCCCAGATAGCAAACCTCCAACAAAGAAAGAAAACCTCAGGTCAATTCCCCTGATCAACATAGATGCAAAAATTCTGAACAAGATTCTAGCAAACCACATCCAGTGGCACATTTCAAGGATCATCCATCATAACCAGGTAGGCCTCATTTCCACAATAAAAGTCTTGTTCAACATATGCAAATCAATAAATGTAATCTGTCACATAAACAGGTATAAAGCCAAGAACTATATGATTTTCTCAATAGATGCAGAAGAAGCATTCAATAAAGTCCAACATCACTTTTTGATGAAAAAAAACCTTCAAACACTAGGCATCAAAGGAATGCTCCTCAAAATAATAAGAGCCGTCTAAGGCAAACCTTCAGCCAACATCATATTTAACAGATAGAAACTGGAAACATTTTCCTTAAGAAAAGGAACAAGGCAAGAATGTTCACTCCCATCCCATCTATTTAATATAGAACTAGAAGCCCTAGCCAGAGCAATCAGGCAGCAGAAAGCAATTAGGAGTATCCAAATAGGAAAAGAGGAAGTTAAATTATTGCTCTTCACAGACTATATGATTCTATACCCAGAAAATGCTAAGAATCTGTAAAAGCCTCCTTGCACTGATAAATGACTTAAGTAGTCTTGGAATACAAAATCAATGCATAAAAATCAGCTGCATTTCTATACACCAAAGGCAAGTAGGCTGAGAATCAAACAAAAATATGATCCCATTCACAATAGCCACCCAAAAAATAAAATAAACATACATATGCAGGTATCTTTTTTATAGAGTGATTTGAGTTCTTCAGGGTATATTCCCAGTAGGGGGATTGCAGGGTCATATGGAAGGTCGATATTTAGGGCTTTTAGAAATTGCCATACTGTTTTCCACAGAGGTTGCACTAGTTTACACTCCCACCAACAGTGTAGAAGTGTTCCCTTTTCGCCACACCCAGCATTGTTCACAATAGCAAGAACATGGAAGCAACCATGTTGTCCATCAAAAGAGGACTGGATTAAAAAAATGTGGTACCTATACATGATGGAATACTACGCAGCCATAAAAAAGAACAAAATCATGGATTTCACAGCAACTTGGATGGAACTAGAATCTATAATAAAATAAACATACATATGCAGGTATCTTTCACAGAAAGAGTGACCTTTCACAGAAACAAAGATC
>CAUYQG010181590.1:0-63358 GCA_963574415.1 Tarsius wallacei
TTATTGAAATGTGGGGGTTTATCCCTGTCATGAGGTTCTTATAGAGTTGTTGTTGTTCCTGTTTATTTGTTGTCTTTCCTTTGGTTTTTGGGTTGATTCATGTGTGTTTTCCATCTTTTCCCTGTACTCTTGTGAATGACATTGTTGTTCTTTTCTCCTTTTCTTCTGTGTTTAATACATTCTTAGGTGTTTCTTGTAGAGATGGTCTGGAGGCAGCATTAGTTCTTAGGGATTGGATGTCTGGGAAAGATTTTAATTCTCCCTCACTGATGAAGTTTAGCTTGGCTGAGTATGTTACTCTTGGTTGAAATTGTTTCTTTGGGAACTTTGAAGATTGGGCTCCAAGCTTTCCCAGCCTGAAGGGTTTCTATAGATAAATCTGCTGCTATTCTAATTGGTCTTCCCTGGTAGGTAGTCTGACCT
Organism: Tarsius wallacei; assembly: GCA_963574415.1. Classification (NCBI taxonomy): domain Eukaryota; kingdom Metazoa; phylum Chordata; class Mammalia; order Primates; family Tarsiidae; genus Tarsius; species Tarsius wallacei. The sequence continues at coordinate 424 of CAUYQG010181590.1, forward strand.
TTTTCTCTTGCTCCCTTTAGGATTTTTTCTTTTATACCTACTTTGTTTAGGTGAATTATTATGTGTCTGGGAGTTGGTCTTCTCATTTGTTGTCTTACAGGGGTTCTCTGAATCTCTTGTGTTTGATTTTTTGCATCACTGATGAGGTGAGGGAAGTTTTCTTGAATAATTTCATGGAATGTTTTTTCCAGTGTGGTTTCTGTCTCTCTTTCTGCTTCAGGAAGTCCAATTACTCTTAGGTTTGGTCTCTTGAAGTAATCGTTCATCTCTTGAAGGTTTTGTTCTTTTTAAGCTTCTTTTCTATGTTTTTGACAGTATGGGTTAGTTTTGTATTTTGGTCTTCAAGCTCTGAGATTCTTTCTTCTGCTTGGCTAATTCTGTTTTCCATGCTTATTAGTTTGCTATTTATTTCAATCACAGTATTCTTTACTGCTGTTATTTCAGTTATCAGCTCCTTCCTATTTTCCTCTTTTCTCTCCTCAATTCTTTTTATTCTCTCTATTAATGTCTTGATGTCTGGGTTTGTCATATGTGACCAGTCACTCTGGGGGCTCTTCATTGTTTGCATTCTGAAGTCTGTTTTCTCAGTGTCTGACCTCCCAGGGGTCTGTGTGAGACCTATATTCTTCTTTTGGTTTTTCTTCATTTTTGTAGATTTTCTGCCCCACTTTTTCCTCCCCCATCCCGTCTTCTTTAATTCTGCTGTTCAGGGGTGGAGGGGTTGCTTTTACTTCTGTTTGCTCAATCTCCTATTCTTTCTTATGTATATCCTCTGGCTTTGTTCAATTCTGGAGCTGGACTGTAGGTTGGGGGCAATCCTTTTTGCAGTTTTGAGATTTAATTGAGGGGGGAGCTGTGATTCAAAATCTATGTGCCGATTCCAGTATCTGCTGACAGGTGTATGGATAATCTGGAACCCACTTCCCACTGCCTTGCAATCTGTCCATGCAGTGGGGTTATAGGTTTACTCCCTGAAAGCAAAATGAGGTAAAAAAAAGGGAAAAGAATGGAGCAGGGAGTGGGGGGATGAGGGTGGTGTAGAGAGAGAGGAGTAAGAGGGAAAACAGACAATCATACTGACTAACAAATGAAAAGAGACACAAAGATTGATACAAGTAAAAACAACAACAAACATACCAACAACCATATGAAAAAACTAAAACATACAATCATACAAACGTACAAGCTTTCCAACCTCCTTATTGGTGTGCTATTCCCCTATACAATAATGGGGTCTAAAGAGAAAAAAAACTAAAATAGAATAGAATAAAGTCAGTAAAAGAACCAAAGCAAGTATGAAAATGTTATTGATAACAGTAAGGAGAGAGAGAAAACAAGATGGGTAAGACAAACAGACAAAGAATAAAAGAAAAAAATTAAAACGGGGAACCAAGAACACTCCGAGACTTTTCCTTTAAGTCCAATGTCCTTTCAGCTCTGATTTCTAGCTGTCTTTGCAGGCTGGTAGATTTGCTTGCAGTTAGGGTCAGTTGCTCCTGGCCTGCTGTGGAGGGTGGTTCAGATCTGGACTGTCAAATCTGCCACTCAGATCTGGCCTGTGTCTATTTAGCAAGGGGGAGGAGCTTCTGTCCTTCCCATTTTGATGTTGTTACCTTGGATCCCAAGCTGGGAGATGGGCCTAGTCCGTGGAGCTGGTCTTACCGCGCCAGCTGATCTCTTTTTCTGATGCACCTGGAGACTGCCAGGCAATGCAGGCCAGGCTGGGCAGAAGTCGGAGGCCGTCCAGGGCAGGAGGGAGCAGGCAACGGTAGCAGCGGTGGCAGCTTCCACTTCACGGTGAGTGGGAGGAGCTCCAAGAGCCTGGCTCTGGGTGAGGGGTGGGACGTGGCAGTGGCAGCAGTGGCAGCAGTTTCAGTAGTGCATGCTTTGGGGGACGCTTCACCGTCTGGAGCCATGGGTTGCCTCAGGCAGGGGCGGGGTGATGGTGTGGCAGCAGTGGCAGCAGCAGCAGCAGCTGCTGCGCTGAGGCGGCGGCTGAAGCAGTGGCCAAGCAGTGTGTGAAGAGCAGGCTGCCAACAATGGGATCTGCAGCCCCTGGGGGAGCGTGAGAGTCTTTGTGTGTGTTCTCTTTCACGGAGGGTCTCACGGACCAAACTGCCCCTTCGCCATCTTGCCAGAAATCCTCAACTTTATTCTTAATAGCAATAAATGGGAAGCAATGCAAATGTGCACTCAACAGTGAATAGATAAACAAATTGTAGTGCATCCATATAATAAAATATTACTCAACAATAAAAGTCAACAAACTACTGATACATAAAACAAGATGGATGAGCCTCAAAAGCATTATGGTAAGGAGAACACACAAAAAACTTGCAATTCACATTAATATGGAATTATTCCATTTAATATATGATTCTGGAAAAGGGGAGAAACGATAGGGGCAGAAATCAGATCAGTGGCTGCCATGGGTTAGTGATGAGGTGAGGGCCAATCACAAAAACGTGAGAGAACATTTTGGGGTTCCTGTGTTTTGGTTGTTGTAGTGATTACACAACTGTGCTTATTTGTCAAAAGTCATTGAATTGTACTGTACATCTAAAAAGGGTTTATTATACATAAACTATATCAGAATAAATTGATTTTTAAAAAATGCAATTTATTCTATGTGTCCTAACTAAAAAACTTCTGCAACATAGGAAGTGATAAATACATGCACTAAAATGAACATACAATGTGGAGTTGTGATAAAAAGAAAATTTGAACAAGTGGTGAAACAGACATATCAAAGTAAAGTTTGAGCTAATATTATTGAAAATCTAAGGCCGGGCTTGGTGGCTCAGGCTGTAATCCCACCACTCTGTGAGGGGGCAAGTGGATCGCCTGAGCCTGTGGGTTTGAGACCAGCCCAGACACCTTGGCAAGACCTCATCTTTACAATAAATAAATAAATCAAAAATTAGCCAGGCATGGTAGCATGCACCTGAAGTTCTGGCTGCTTGGAAGGCTGAGGTGGAAGGATCGCCTGAGCCCAGCAGGTCGATGCTGGGGTGGCAGTGAGCATGCCACTGCACTCCAGTCTGGGCAACAGAGTGAGATGCCAACTCAAAAAAAAAAAGAAAGAAAGAAAGAAAGAAAACCTAAGAACATAACTAATTTCTGCTTGTGGTGGCCACACTTCTTATTTTGTTGGAGATGCATTGTTATCTAGAAAGTATGGAAACATAAAAACATTTTAAGAAGAGTTATGTTGTAAAACATAGTTGAAGAAGTTCAGAGGACTTTGAAAAGCCAAGGGGAAGCTTAATGTTGAGGTATGGAGTCAGACGACAGGCCAGGACACAAGCGAGAAGGAACACGTACAGGCTAGAGAGGACCAGACAGTATAATAAGATGGGTGCAGTGTTGCAAGATTGAGTACTGACCAATCATTATCATTCATACCTATAGTAGACACCGACTGAATGTGCACTGACTGAATGTCAGGCACTGTTCTAAGTGCTGGGATACAGCCTGGACAAAACAGGCCATAATCCTTAGCTGGAGAGTATATTCCAGAAGAGGTAGACAATGCATTGTGTAGTCAAACTATGTGTGTCCACATTCTAGAGGGGGTAGACGATGCATTGTGCAGACACACATGTGTTCCTGTGCCTATATTCCAGAGGGAATAGGCAATAACAAAATCAATCTATGAAATGGTGAGTTAGAAGATGGTAAGGGCTGTAGTGAAAAAGCAAGCAGGAAAGGGGAGTTGGTGTGCCAGGGTGGGAGTTGAGGTTTCAAAATTCAAAAAGGCGATCAGAGACGGCCATATTCAGAAAGTGGGATCTGATGTGAGCCTTGAAGAAGGCAAGGGATAGCTCTTCACAGTGGATGGCTTTAAACAGCGAATACTCATGGTGTGTTCAGCTAACATCTATCTACTTTGTTAAGATTCATTTAGCTTCCATAATAATGATATAAAAAGATACCATTAGTGTGATCACTAGTTATGACAGTTTATAAAAAATGATTTACAGAAGAAATATAATCTTCATTTTGACTGAACAAGAAAACAATTGAGATCCATCTGAAAGAAAACCGCACACCTCAATTTATTTTTAACTACCATTACCCCTCCTCTCCTAAGCCTTCCCCTCTTTCAATTTTCATTATATGTGATTCTGGGAAAGCTGAATGGCACAGTTTAGTATTAATACATTTTTTAGTATCATTAGCTAGGAGAGGGAGCTAGAAAAAGCAGGAGGAAATAGCCTATCCATATGAAAACAATAATCACATAATATTTATTGTCTGGGATTGAAATGTTTCAAATATGCAAAGCAATAAAATGTCAGGAAAAGCAAAACTTCCTAATGTTAAAAATATCGTAAATTTTCCCCAATATAAGACATATGAATAAAGTTCAGGTGATACTTTATGTCAAAGGAAAAAAAAAATACCCTTAAGTCTATGTTAAAGCAGCCTGAATCCTTCAGAAGGCACAATCTACTCACCATTGAAGAACAGAGGAGACCGGGGCAATGACAATAAAAGCACAGAAAGCAATGGCTACCATTTTTGTGGACCTGAGAATCACTTTTTAACATAAATTCACTGATCCATGCATTCCATAACTTGATCTTTGCTATCTCCTAAATTAAAAAAAAGTAATGTCAAAAAGCTAGAGGATTTCAGTATCATTTCTAAATGATTTTACATTTTCTAAATCACACTGGCATATATATTATATATATTTGAAATATATGTATTTCAAATAGAGTGGCACTTATATGAGCAAAACACATTTTACTGAATCTACATATCATTTAATCTAGGTATTTTATGACTCCCTTTCTATAATTCCACAGTTGTTCTTAGGTCCTTGATGCACTGTTTGGGAACTCTATACTATATGTTGATTGTTTGGCTTTCACAGATGCTAAAAAGATTTTTAAAAAATGAATAAAGAAAACAAGACAGATGTGGTGGCTCACATCTGTAATCCCAGCAATTTAGGAGATTGAGGAGGGAGGATTCTTTGAGTCCAGGAGTTCTATAACCGCCTGGGCAACATAGCAAGACCCTGTTTCTACAAAAATATTTTAAAAAGTTAGCTGGGTGTGGTGGCACACACCTGTAGTTTCAGCTACCTTGGTAAGAGGACTGCTTGAGACCAAGGGTTCAAGGCTGCAGTGAGCCATGATCATGCTACTGCTGCACTGCAGCCTGGGTGACAGAGCCAGACCCTGTCTCTGGGAAAAGAAGGAAGAAGGAGGAAGGAGGAAGGAATAAGGAAGAAGAAAGAGGAGGAAGAAGAAAACTGACATTTTAATTTCAAAATACTCACTGGTGACAAATTGCTTCCAGTTCACAAAATCTCTTTATTTTTAACCTAAATAGATGTTTATGTTTGCTTTAAGTTCAGCACACATGTTATTCCATTATCTTTAGGGAAATTTCATCCTTAGAGGTCCACTGTCTTTATGGGAAGCCAATGGGAGAATGAGTAGGTTTTCAAAGATGGACTATATACAAAAACGGTCTTACAAGTCTATAACTCTTTTTGAAGACAGTGCAGATTCAGATGGAACAGAAAGAAAGACTCTTAGGCCTTTAGTAGTGCAAATATGGTTGAAGTTACCTCTTCATAAGGTCCAGAACACCTTCGCACAAGACTCACAGTGACCACAAGGAACCTGATGCATGGGGTGCTTTAAATTGGTCTAAGACGCTGTATTTGTCATCAAGGAAAAAGCTGTGGTCATCTACAGTTCATGAGACTTGTAGCCAAACAAGCATTGAAAAGACCGAACAAAGACTTTTTAAAAAAGGATTCTGAGCTCATATTTAAATGAATAACTTCTTTTCTATCAACCAAACAATAATCTAATCTATGTATGTGAAAATGACAAAGAGGTGTTAATTCAAGACTTGCCCTCAAGAAAGTCCTAATCTTGTGCAGTCTAGAGGTTCCTGGAGAGATGATTAGGGAGACCAAATAGGAAGCAGAGAGAACAGGGGCTTATACTTGGTTCACAGGAAGCAGAGGGTGCTGTGTGCCAGGCAGGAAGATCTATGGGAAAGAGCTGGGAAGAGAGACCACCATGAAAACCTAGGAAAGAAGAAGCAGGTGGATCTTTCCCTGTTAAGAGAAACACATGGCATTCTAGAAATGGTAGTGGAAGGGCACCTGGAGACTTTGCTCGTCTACACACAGGCCATGAAGGCAACGATCAACCTCAGTCTGTAATTGTCACAGCAACGTGGCCAGACAGCCACTGTTGCGTGGAGTTGCCACAAGGTGGTTTCTCATCTGCCTCCCTAGTTCTGGAGAGGCATGTATGAACACAAGCTATAAAACTGCTTGGCTGTGGCTTATAGTCGACTTCTCCACGGCACAGTGACTCACCACTCACTTAGGTCTCCTGTCATCCGGCCCCTCTGCTTGGTATCTTCCGGTGGGATTAAAAGCATGGAAAGTTGACACATGCTCCTCTTACTTACGTAGCTGTATCACAAACTGTCTAAAGCCTGGCACATATAGATAGGTCAGGCAGGAGTGATAAGAACTGGCCAACACACTGGCAGGTGAACTAACTTCTCCCAAGGGAAGTGGTTGGAAGAAGCAAATCAAAATCATTCAGAAATATCCAGACATGGTGATGCATGCCAGCTACTCAGGAGGCTAGGCGGGAGTATCACTTGAGACCAGGAGTTCAAGACCAGCCTGGGTGATAATAGCGAGATCCCATCTCAACAACAAAACAATTCAGAAAAGAAAGCTGCAGTATCACACTCTGGTGCACTGCTATTTGGAATCTTAAGGACATAAATCAGAAAGTGACTTGTCCTGAGGTAGAACAGACCTACAGTTGAATTAGAGAAGCTGCTAACTACTGACTAGAATGGAAAATTATTCTTTGTAATTCAAATTGTGCTCAGTAGCTTTATTTAACTCTGTACACCACTTCCCCCAAATACACACACAAACATGCTGGCCTGGGGAAAAACTACGACTGCTATATCATAATTAATGAGCAAACACTTAAAAGGGTCATTTGTATAAAGTTTCAGGGCACTGCTGTATGTATTTCTGTATCTGCTACTGCAAACACATGTAAACAAGATAGGGATTATTTTATAACATGGACAAATACCTTATATGAGAGCATAAAATAGTAGCCTGTGTAATTAGACCCTTCTGGGGAAATTGGGTCTTCAGAAAGGAGAGGCTTCACACATATGGATCTTTGGGGAAGTTTTTCTCATATTTTGTATATGAACTTTTGGTATGTTTGTTGATCATATATATTTATCTTCATGTTTAATACATTACTGAAAATTTAGCATGATTCTATATAGTTATATTCTATTATATATCATATGATATTCTATTATATACATAATACTTGGCATTAGAAGGAATTCTAAGTTAAAATAACAATTTATTGTAATAAAGTTTTTGGTACTGAGAAATGCTTCTAGGTTCAAGGTCAGGCAGAAATTCTCTGTCATAGGTTATCATATGTCTCTGCTTTAGTACAGTCCGTGTCGTGTAACCATGGGTAACAGCGTGAGCTCTGGGATCAAAGTGATGGGGACAAAGCCAGCTCCCTCTTGGCTAACTCTGCAGAAGGCCCTTGACCTGCTGTTTCGGTCTCCTCGTGGGCTATGAGCAGTAAATGAGGTAAATCACACAGTGCTCAGCATGCAGGCAGCAAGCAGCGTGCTATAATTATTGCATCACATTTATTAACATGCTGACACAAGCAAGTGGAGTGTTAACTAGTACAAGTAAAACTGTGTTTTGCTTATCTTGTTTCTTGCTTGTTTCTATATCTTTTTCTATGTTTACTTTCTTTTGGGGGGAAAAAAAAAGAGAATAGTGACTATTGGGTGGTGATGATCAGAAAAATTAATGCTCTACAGAGAATTGCAGTGGTTCCCAACAATGAAATACTGTATGTGGGTTCTTGTGACTTTGAAGGAATTGTTTTAAAATATGTTCCAATTGCCAAAATTTCTGTGACTTACAGTTTGAATACTTAATATTTTGTTTCAAAAAACAAATGCAAGTCTATCTTTTTAAAAAATGCCATTGTATTATTATCCCACTCATAACACTGGAGACTTACTTTAAGAGATATGACTTTTTAATATTTGAATTTTTAAAGGAGACATCTGGCCCTTATTTAACTATCACATTTACATCCAATTCCTGCAGGCACAGTTTTGTTGTTGAAGCTTGGCTTGATGCCCTCTGCAGAAAGCCTTTGCTTTCATGAACACAATTCCACTAAATCTGCTAGAGTTCCCTGCTCCCTCCTTACCCCCACCACTATGCAACAGCACAAAAAGTTTCATCTTGAGTTCACCTTAAGAAGAATAAGGAAAAAAAAAAAAAAAGCTAGAAAATGAGCTTTATATGGGGGGACTGCTAAGGCATATTCAACTTGATGCCCTTAGATTATTTGCAGAAGTGTTTATGTACTATGAAATGTTCAGCCAGAGCATACAGGAAACTGTAAAATATTTTATGAGATGTATACATGGTTGATGGTAGAATTTTAAATGCAACCTGGGAAGGTTCTATCCAAATTCCAGGAGGGCAGATGAGAGAATACATTCTCCGTAGTGATTCAGTTTACACAAGGGGTTATATGAACGGGAAAGCAATTCCTGATTTGGGAATTATATTTAAGAATTTGTAAAATTAAACTTTATAGTTTCTAGACAAGTAAACTTGTTTTCTTTCAAATCAAGAATCACCAGTTATGCTTATTTGTCTTCTACATGGTAAAAGCACTAAACATGGGTGTTTATTATTTTATAAAAACAAAGAACAAACAGCAATAAGTGAAAACATTTCCCCAGATATAGGAATTATATACACCATTAAAAATATTTATGCTTCTGATGGTTTTCAAATAAAAACTCTTGGTTCTAAAATTGGAACATTATTTTTGAATCACAACTATTACAACATGAGAGGCAAAAAGGCTAACATACCCTCAAAATGGCAAGTTCAGAAAGTCACACTTTCAAATTTAGGTGAAGGGAGAAATATTTCTATTTTCTTTACCCTCAAATCTAGAGGGCAGTATCAATTTCCCATATGAGAGGTTACCTATTTATTGGTTTAGTTCCCAATCCAATCTATAAAACACAAGGGACAAAAAGTAGAAACTAGCTTTGTGTATTTCCATTTGATTTGGAGCTGAGCCTGATGTGTAAGGGAACACAGATTGTTTAATTAATACCACAGTCCCTTTGAAAAATATTTCAATGTATAACACTCATGGCTTTAGGATGTAGCTATAATTAGCATCTCTTTTATAAATTTATATTACTGTCTAGAAAAATATGCCATAAAACCCCAATGTTCTTGGTAATATTCTTTTATTTATTTATTTGTGAGAAAGCAGGATTCATTGAGAGGACAGAAAAGCTCTTACAGTGGGAGGGGACCCGAAGGGATTGTCCATCTTGGTAATATTCTAAGGTATGCCAGTATGGTGGAGAACACTGTATGTAATACCAGACAGAAAATTATGGACCATAAATTCTCATCTCTCGTCTGTCATTGCCATTACTGAGTGATTTTGGGACAGTCATTTTCCCCTTCTGGACCATGCTTTTTTCATCTGTAAACTGAGTAGTTGTTTTCAATGATCTCTAAGACTACCTTCTGCTCTAACATTATTATTCTATATAATATTTTATCTTAAGAGAATAATTTACTGAAGTCACATCTTCTGAAACTTTCATTCTGTAAATTTTCCATTTTTTCTATAGCCACTGTTTAAGGAAATTTTATTTCACTTCAAATTTAGCATTGTGCAGAGTCAGAGAAAGAACCTAAGTGTGGAAAAGAAAATAAAGAATTAAAAATATTAATATTGAGCAATTATGGGGACATCTACGCTGGTTTAGGACAGACATAAATGACCTTGTTTTATTCTAAATTCAGCTCTGGCTTATGATGAAAAGTGAAAGGTTATTATATGAACTTACTGGGCAAAACCAGATTTTATAAATAATTACCTGTCAGACTGTTCAAGATAGACAAACATACACCAGACCAACAAAAACACAGACCTGTCATATTTCTGAGAGAAATGTACGTTGAGTCTTCCTACTCTGGGACTATAAGATCAGGTAGAATAAAAAGAAGGAAAAAAAATTAAACCCTATATTTTCTTCCTTGTGCATACTTTAAAATGTATAATGTGGAAGAGAAGGAATTTTGATATATAAGCAATTAGCCCCTGAAAATTTTATACCATCTATAAGCCTGGCAGATCGAAACCAAACCAATAAATGCTGCCATTTTAAAAGTTAGGATGTTTACTGCAAGCTTATAATTTTCCATGATTAGGGACGCCAAGGAAAATAAGAATGATGATAAAAAGAAAAGTTTAATCATACATTTCAACAAGCACAGTTGTAACATCAAAACCCTTTGGCAATATTGTGATATTATATATTTGCGTTGTTGTTCTTGACATGCACATTATTTTCCAAAAGGAGTAACAAAGAACAGGTAAATGACGGTTAACAAATATGAATAATGTGGCATAAAATATTAACTGAGATTCACAATGATTTGACCACAAGAAAAAAAACTTTCATATTTCTCATTTTATTATTTTTCACAAAGCCTGTTTCAAGCGTGTGTAAAAATTATGATAAAAGTAAAATTATACAAAACTCCCACAGAATTAAAGAAATAACTTCCTTTTTTGCAATTTTGTTTAATCAGGAACTGTACAATTACATCTGCCACGTTTTGGTTTGTTCCCAAGAGTTACAGTTCCTCATTTACTGGAGAAAGTATAGATTCCAGAAGAGTAGCTCAGCTGCTACCAGCAAGAAATTGCCAGCACACATTTCCAATCCAGGTGTGGAAATGCTGCTCCCCTTTAGTGACTGTGATTCCTTGGCTTCTCAATGGGCATGTGGCGGGGAGATGGGCCTGAGGACTGCAGAAGCAAGAAAGGGAAGGAAATGACTCTGGGGGGAAAGCTTCTGTGTAAGGAAAAGTGCATGCGAAAGGCAGAGGGCAGGAAGCTAGGAAGAAGGCACCTTGGATGGGCACATGGTGATGGGCGAGGGGTGGGGGAGATGGGGACAGGCATGTCGTCGTGTCGGTAGAGCCTTGATCACTGTAAGTTTATAAAATGAATAGATGTCCCTCAAATACATGTAGATATAGTCAACAGATGTTGGAAAGTACAGTCAGTGGTATTAATAGAAGGGGAAAACAGTCTGTCCTTTTAATTTTGTTTCCTTTGTCACAGTCTTAGATTCTAAAATATATCAAAACACAGACTAAACACTGGTGGGGCAGAGGGAACCACTGCTTTTAAGATATGTGAGCTGAGGCCTGTAAATCTACTCCAAATTAAAATCTCAAAGCTGTGTGATCTGCATTCTTGTCCACCTACACACTATCCCAAACATCCTGCCATTAATTAGCTAAACGGCTCATCTAGTAAACAAGAGTAATCGCTGAGGGGTTGGGAAAGAGCAGAGTCAGCCCACTCCCTAGGACACAGAGAGGGTACACTTGCATTTCACTTTGTTCAAGGAGGGCAAAAGAAATCATCTTAATATAACATTGTGTTTCCTGTTGTTGCAGGCACAGTCACACTCACATCAGCAGGCTAGAAAAGCCATCCCATTCCTGCGGTAGGCACTCTGTCAAAGAAAAAGAAATCTGCAATGAATTATCACATCAAGTCAAACAAGAAAAGGAGGCAAAAAGCAAGCAAAACTTTCTTCCTGTTTTGTAGACTCTGCTGGCTACAATCTAATAGATGCTTAATCTGAACATTTCTGGTGGCAAAGCTATAGCAACCCTTCTGTCTATTAAAAAGTCAGTGTGGTTAACAAGCGGTTAGTTATTCTATTTTTGGGAAGCGGAAGATATGCAAAATAAGACATCCCATTTTGTTAATTGATTGGGCTTGGTTGGGTCAGAGATGTTATATCGAATCTGTCTTTTATAAACATGTGTTCTCTATTCGACATGCTCAAGAATTACTTCTAAGTATCTTAATAGTCTATAAATTACTGACTTGTTATAGCTTTCCCAGGCCTAATTTATAGTCTGAATGAAAAGCTATGGGAGCAGACACTAACACAGATTTTTCCTCCTTTCTAAAATTCGATGATTTCAAAGGAGTTCTGTACATTACAGATAGTATCAAAAATGCAAATCTTATATAATTGTATATACATACATGTACATACAGATGTACATACTTCCATAAAAGAAAATTTAAAAAATGGATTCTAATTGTAATAATATAGTACATTCCAGTAAAGAAAGCAAAATCGTATGCTTTTCATTCCAAGTGATATATTTCGTATTTCAGGGTTGGAAGACCTGGACCACACAGGGCTGCTGTAACTTGTTTTGAATCTTATTTTGAGACTTAGAATTGAGCAGAATTAAAATTCAGGACTCAGGAATAAAATTCCCCTTTCACTGGCATATTTTTCATTATTTAAACTAGCAATAGTCACATATAGAGAATTCATAACATTCAATTCAATGAAATTTTTCTGCATTTTGTTTTCAGAAAAACAAATAAAATGATAAAATCTCATATGAAAGATTTCTTTTCCCCTTAAGCTAATAACTCTGAAGCAGTTCTGGAGTCAGTATACTTTCAGCCCGATAAGTTAAGCTTGGACAGCCATATAACAGGAAATAGAGAATAACTATTTATGATCAAGATAATGCTATGTAGGCAGTGAAGAGTCTTAATTGAAAAAAAGTAATTGAACAACATTTACAATTATACTAGAAATGGAAAGTAGACCCAACCTTTTTAGAAAGACTTCCATCAACATGAGGTGAAGCAAATATGGTTTTGTAGATAACCTTCTGTTAATCATAAAATTCAATTTGCTTGAAAACCTTCTCTCCAAATATATTGCTTACAGAGGATTTACTATGGTTGTCAGGCTTTGGAGCCCTGGCTGAAATTTCATCTGTTGCTTATGCCGCTACGCAGTTCACTCCAGATCAGTGTATCAGGAATGAGAAAACAGTGGTGCATTCCAGCTTTCACTCCTCAGCGTTCTATGAGCTCATTCTTTACCATGGGACTTTTTGTGTTGTAGAACACTTCTGGATTGAAATAAATGTTCTAACAAGGACTAGAAAATTCCAACTGCCTCCTAAGATCCTGCACTGGAGAACAGTGTTAAATGAGTTCCTCAGAGAACTTCGAATAACTTGCAGGGTGTCTCCCACAACCACAGGCAGGGAGCCGCGGGCAGGGAAGTAGCCCCTACCACCGTGGCTGTCTTGGAGAGGCTCATGCCGAAGTAATACGTTCGGCTTCTTGACCATGATATTTTAAATGTTACAACCATACTGACAAGCTTTAACAAGACAAAAAATTTAAAACACAGGGATGGTTTCACATGGAGATAAATGTCCCTGGGCGTAAAGCTGCATTCCTCCCAAAGGTGAGTGGCTTAAGTGAGACTAGCTTGAGAAAGAAGACTGGGAAGACTGAGTCTTGGCTGAGTTCACCAAGAAGTACCCAGGTTTAACCTTTTCAGGGCCAGCAACTTGAAACAGTTCTCATTAGTATTGAAAAGATCACTTTTCAAAGATCAACTCACCTTCACAGGTGACTAATTACCATGCTTGGCAAACAATTAAAAGATTACAGGTTTATTTAATAACATAGATCCTCAAGTACCCAAGTCTACTGAGACAACCAAAGTTTATAGCTGACACAGATTTTACAGAAGTAATGAATTCTTCCTGTTCTAATTCTAAAATAAAGAAGGAACAAACAAACATGTGTAATTAGTGAAGAGCAATTTCAGCAAACTAGTCCCCTAGGGTCCTCCAGCCTGAGTCACTGCTTTTTCCTTTTGATGTGCAAAGGATGTATGTTGTCTATGTAAGGCAATTATGGGAACATCCCAAATTTGGCAGAGTAAGCAACTTTACAGGAAGATGGATGAAGACAACTCTTCTCTGTGTCAACTGTGAATTTCTCTCTATTTGTGTTGCAAACGTTGAAGCTAAATTTAAACATCGCTTGGTGTGAGGGCCTTCCAGAGGCCACATTCTCATGAAATACTTTGCATCCCACTGACTTTCTTCTGTCAGACCCTGTGAAGGATTCCCAGTTCCATATCCCTTACAAACACTCCTAGTTAGTAAAATTCAGACTTTGACCAGAAACAGCTAGGACCTCCACCTACTGTTGAAAATTGTAAATTAATAAATAACACAATTAAACCTCTTCAACAAACTGGATCCTACCAACCTATATACTATACACTTAAGCTTTATTTCTGATTTAATAAGAGCTCTGTTCTCAACTATTAGTTGCTCCTTTATGAATGTGTTGAAAAGCTCAGACATTTTAACATCTCTTAAAGTTAGCAGTAAACATGATGTTTTAATTTTTGTTATTGCTGTTTGTTTTTGAGTCACAGTCTTATTCTGTCATTCAGGCTAGAGTGCAGTGGCAAGTTCATGGCCACCGCAGCCTTGACTTGCTAGGCTCAGGTGATCCTTCCACCTCAGCCTTCCAAGAACTACAGGTGTGTGCCACCATACCTGGCTAATTTTTCTTTTTTTTTAGTTGTAGAGACAAGGTCTCATCAAATTGCCCAGGCTGGTCTCAAATCCCTGGGCTCAGGCAATCCTCTTGTCTCTGCATCCCAAAGTGCTAGGATTAAGGCAAGAGCCACACTCCTAGTCGATACATAATGTTTTTAAGGAGTAACCTTAGTTCCTAGTTTTCTGTTTTTTGAATTGAGGACTTAATTTTTGACATTCATTTATTCATTCAGCTCCAAATTATGACCTGTACCAATGTGTCAATCAATGTGTCAAACCAATGTGGATAAGCACATACAGATTCTACCTACTGCACTGGGCATTGGTGGGTAAATTAATTCGTAAGTTTACACATTAAAAAATGACTCCCCCCCTTATCTTTATATGGACAAGCTAGAGAAAACATATGATTTAATTCCTTTTTTTTTTTAATGGGCCATTCTTAGTTAGTTATATCTTAAGGAATACAAACATTAAAAAGCAAAAGATTGCCTTGCTCTGTGGCTCACATCCATAATCCCAGCACGCTGGGAGGCTTAGGTAGGAGGATGGCCTGAGGCCAGAAGTTTGAGACCTGCCTGGGCAACATAGCAAGACCTCATCCCTACACAAAATTAAATTAGCTGGGCATGGTAGCAGGTACCTGCAGTCCTAGCTACTTGGGAGGCTGAGGTGGAAGGATCGCTTAAGCCCAGGAATTCAAGGTTGCACTGAGCTATGATCGAACCATTGCACTAGCCTGGGTAACAGAGTAAGACTCTCTCTGTTAAAAAAAAAAAAGAAAGAAAGAAAAAGAAAAGAAAAAAATCTTAAGCAGAAGATAAATATGCTACAAAACTTATTCTATAGCTCCAAGTTAAATGTTAGTGTGTGTGTATTTATGTGTACCATTAGCCTAATTAATAAAGCTTTAACTATGGATAAAAACCATTCTTCCCTCCAGTTCAGATGTACATTTTATTCTTATTACCTTCCCTGATTCTTTCCTGTTTTCTCAAACCTTAAATAAAATAGCATAAAAATTCCATCACTGAGCTCACACTAACTCGACAGGGAAAAAAAATTCGTTGTAGTAGGTCTCAAATTCCCTTACAAATACTTTATTTCTTAAAGGTCCAAGAAAGAAGATTTTGGGTCTAGTGTTGAAAATCCTATACATTTGCTTAATCTGATTTTAGCAAAGCTATATCAAGTTCTTACTCTGTATAAATCATGGTGTGCTTGGTGGTCCAAAGAACACAAAGGTAAGTAAGACAAGTCCTGCCTTCACTAAGTTTTCAATTTAACGCTAATGTTTTAACTACCACCAGTAAAATGCAGTGAGAAGTCATTCTTAATGTATGGAAGATAGAAGAACAAAGCAGAGGTTTTTCTTTTAATCATAATATTTAATTTCAATTAATATTTTAAAAAAGCATGAGATCTGTATATTTCTCAATGTAGGGAGGAGCAAAGAAAAAAAAAGTTGAGATACATGGTTTTATAGTTTATGAAATATTTTCATGCCTGTATCTAATTAGAGCCTTCCCACACTAGTAAAAAAGGTCTCATAGTCTCTTTTTTAAAGTGACGGGACTATCTCTCCTGGTTAATGTCAAAGTAAAACAAACAAACAAACAAATAAACAAATAAATAAGTTACATGACTAGTGAGTGGTAGATTTAGGGTTTAAAACCCAGAGCCATAGCTGGGCTTGGTGGCTCAGCCTGTAATCCTGTGCTTTGGGAGGGTGAGGTGAGTGGATTGTCTGAGCCCGTGGGTTCAAGACCCGTCTGGGCAACTTGGCGAGACCTCATCTCTACAATAAATCAAAAATTAGCTGGGCGTGGTAGCACGTGCCTGTAGTTCCAGCTACTTGGAAGGCTGAGGCGGAAGGATCGCTGGAGCCCAGCAGGTCGAGGCTGCGGTGGCCGGGAGCGGCCACTGCACTCTGCGCTCCAGTCTGGGTGACAGGGTGAGACTCCAACTCAAAAACAAACAAACAAAACCAAACCCAGAGCCTGTATTCTTTTCATTATACTACACTGTCTTTTACATTAAACCAAACAACTGCTCAACCCGTACCCCCCCAACTGGCATAATTTATTCCACCTCAATTACTATAGACTCATATTCTAGTCCTAACAAATTCAATTATTGATGGACATTACTTAAAGGGCAAATTAAAACTGTACTTCAAATTTAAACTAGATCGGCCTGGTATAATACTTCAGAGTGCAGAGATGAACCTTGAATTTGTATCTCTCATATTTCTCACTTCCAAGCCACCTGTAGACCAGGCATCATTGTTTTCTTCCCCAGATGCTGAGATGCCACTGCTTGGAGCACAGCCTGACTGCTACAACATGTTTAATGCCATAATGAAAAAGGAATTTGGAAACTAAATCCACTAAACCAAGCGGAACAAATCTTTTGCCAACATTTAGAATCAAGGAACGGTAGAACTTTGGAATCTGAAAGAATCTATGAATTCCTCTATCCCAATTCTTAATTTAACAGATGAAAACATTAATTCCCAGGGAGTGTGGCACATCCATGGTGACACGGGGAAAGCCCAGGATTCCCGACTCTTTATTCTGTCCAAAGCTATGTGTTTAGCTTCTCTGGTCTTAATGGGGAAAACAGATGTAAGGAAAGAAGTTGTTTTTCTGGATTAAGTGCCCTTGAGGGCAGAACAAAAGTGAAGGGACTTGGGGGCAGAGACATGACTTGATGTCCAAAACAGGACAGCTGAGTAGTTAGAAGTCAAACCACTCTGAGCTCTTAGTCCTACTTCTGGCTCTTCTGCTATACGATTAGCCCTCCTGTGGAGAATCAATTTTCCTAAGTGTCCCAAATAATTTTGATAAATGGACACAATATCAAAATAAGATAAACCTGGCTGAAAGGTTCTGTGGCAAATTCATGCATCTTTAGGATCTTCAAAGGAGTGACATACCATGGTTTTCATTGAAGTCTTAAGCCTTTGCTCAGTATCTGATTTAGGGTTGAGTAAATAAAGTGGCCTGCCTAGATCTGTTTGGGGTTGGCCAATTTGGGTTAAATCCAGCAGTAAAAGGGACAATAAAAAGATTTGGAGCATATACTCACCCTCTCCCAAACTACTGTTAGCTTCTAATTAACTAAGTGTAGGGTAGACTTGCTGCATTTGGAATGATTTGTGGGCCACAGGAGCTGCCCTGTTCCCAAGAGGCTGGAGGTTTTCCAAACACTCTGCTCCGGTCCACAGAGATGAAGAAGACACAGAGGGTAGAGGTTCTACAGCTACTGGCTTGGCTTTGCTGCGAGGAAAAGGTAGGGAGGTAGTGGAGCAAATCGGAAACAAGAGGCTTTCATTAGTGCTTACTTATTATGCTAACCTAAATATCTGGTTATTGGAACACCCAGTTGAGCCAGGGTTGGGAAGGCAGGCATACTGCTGAATTTCATGTGGAGATGCTGCTTTACAAGTCAACTAAATTACTCTCCTCCTGCCCTACCTCACTCACAAACTTTATAGCAAAAATCAGTTGTGTTTGCAACTGGCCGTTTTTTTTTTTAACCTCTTTTCTAGCAGAATTGGAGACTATATCAAATTGTCTCAAACTTAGGCCATCTCAAATCCCACTGCTCCCACACGCCTGAAGTCAGCCCTGCTTTCTGTGGGGTTGTTAGATTCAGAGTCCAAGGCCTCTCCTGGTCCCTGCATTTGCCTAAGGAGATGACCATGCTCTGAAAGACATATTGTTTTGTTTTAATACTACAAATCTTTGAAGCTCTGGAGCTTCATATCAAAGCCATGCAATAGCTTTTTAAAAGATAAAATATGCCCCTTTCTTTGTTGCCCTGTGTCTGCGTGTGGGCAAGAGATTTAATTATAATGAATAAAGCTGAATGGTGGTCTAAGACTCTTAAAATCAAAGTGGGAATCATGGCTGAATTTCATTAGCAAACATAAATACAAATAGGCACATCTTGTTTGTACCATTGCCATGTGACTTTTCCTTTTTTGATAATTTCATTCTAACTCTGATATTTCAGAGAATCTAAATTGAACCATATGATGTATTACACTGCAACATGCAGAACTCTTCATCAAACTTTTTCCTTTTTGTATACATCTTCCATGTTATAAGTATCCTGTGAAAATCACAGAAGGCAATTTGTCAGACAGCAGAGCCTTGATTTAAGAACAGTGGAGGAAGCGCTGCCCTTTAAATAAGAGGTCTTCTCCAGCTGGCAGAGTGGGAAAAAATATATCAAGTATTAATGCTCATTATACTCCAAGTAACTGGGAGCCCATAAATCTTGAGAAACTTGTCACTTTATGCTTAATTTTCTCTAAATCTGTGTCAGTCTCTCCTTATTTCATAAAAAAATACTAACACTGGGCTTTTATAAATTTTTCAGTTATTACCAAGTTGTTCTGGCATTCCAAATACAAAAATCTCTAAATTAAATTTAGTTATTAAAAGTTACCATGTCTAATTGCCCGTCAATTCAAGTTATATAAGATGTGTTAAGATTTTTTGTTGCTTTTGTTGAGAGAAATAATTAAGTGCCTGATGCAAACAACATTGTATTTTAGAAAAAAGAGGTTTTTTGTAGATGTTATCTTCAGCAATTTTATAAGCTATGTATAAATTATTCATTTCATAATAGTGTGTACACTTAAATACACCTATGTCTAATAATAATTTAATGCCAATGATGTTAAACATTTCTTTAACTACCTTATATTATAAGCAATCAAAACAAACATCTGAAATTATTCCAAGTTGCAAACACATATAAGTATACACGTAAAAAGTGCCAGGAGTTACTAACTCAAACAAGAATTTTTGTGGGGGCTCAGCTCTAACAGTTAATTTTCACTTCTCTTGATTGGCCTACAGTGTCCAGAAGGCCTGAGAACTTGCTGATCTATTTATCTCTGTATGTCCAGGGCATAATCCAATGCTTGGCAAATAAGATAGGTGCTTAATAAATACTCATTTAATGGAAGAGTGTATTTGGGTAGTGGGTAGCTAGACAATAATGAGAAATGCTAACATGTCTTCACCATGAGAGCAAGGGCTGGAATAGTTTCAGTTCCTAAAAACTGAGTTTAGACCACACACTCACCATTTTGCAAGAGAACCATCAGCAGCAGTTGTAAGAAAAATAAACTAGTGACCTTGATAACCCAACCATTAGCAATGTTTCAAAGCAAACAATTACTTTGATATTAGGTCTCAGTTCCCAGTGAGCATATTTCTTGGCTTTTCCTTATTGATTATCAGCCAGAAGTGAAAACTTATGTATCAATCAAGCCAACTGCCTTGTTTGCTAGAAAGAGAGTATCCAAGTTATCTAAGACAGCACCGTCAAATTATTTTGTTGAGTCTAAACATTTTAAGTTTAAATATTCTGTTAAGAAAAATTATAATTAAGTAACTTCATAGTAAATCATAGGTTTTTTTTTACAATCTTGGTTTTGTGGTCATGTTACTCAGTTGCATTTTCAAGGTCTTATAGACAATACTGATACAAGATGAGAATAAAAAGAAAATACTTTCTTAATGGCCTTGCCACATCAAAAAACATAACACAAGGAATAAGAACAAAGAGAGCTATAGCTGTTTCCCAATGGTCAATATTAAATTGATTAGACAGTAAATAAATTACAATTAAGGTTCTTAAGAATCCTTTAAAGACAATGAGTACCAAAAATTATGACAGAAAAATCAGGAGACAGTAGTTAATAATATCAATGACGTTTGGTAGCCACCTGAGAAGGTATATTTCTATAATTGATCTTAGCCAAAAGGTCTCTGAGAAGCAATAGGGAAGGTCTATTTCTGTATAAACCTACAGTCATTCATTTACTTATTCATTCAACAAATACAGAGTACAAGGTGCAACTGGATACAGCAGTACCACAGATGTTGGTTTCTGCCCTTTGTGGTGAACAGACAGATGGAAAGACACTTATTGAGTAAGAAGTGACAAAAATGATAGAAGTTACAAAATGAGAACAGAATGTAATAGGCTATAAAGCGGGCAGTAGTGGTAGATGGTGGTGACCAAGGAGGCTTTTTGAAGAAGGGATACAGCTGAGACCTGAATGGGGATAGGAAGGGTATGGGTGGAGGGACAGAAGAGTGTTCTAGGTAAGACCAAGGGGAGGAGTATTTACTTATCTTGTTCCCAAATGTCAGTCTATAAGCTAGTCAATAAATATTAAATCCAAGACACCAAACCGAACTTCCTTCCACTAAAGGGTTTATCTTAATTCAGTCAAGAAATACTCATGTCATGTTATATAAGCATTCATCCAATTCTTTTGAATCACTGCTTTAGACCTGATAGAAACTCTTTATATTAAATTGAAATACTCTCTCTTGATATTTAATTCCAAATTGAACTGCTGTAAGCTGTCAATGGAGGGCACACCTCTTTCATGCCTTTGGGCCTTTTTCCTTACAGTTAGGTGTTCTTGAGACACTATGAACATAGTCTTTTACCTCATGCATATAATACACCTATATTTCTGTAACAGAGATGCATTAATGAACTTTGCCATGGATATTTACAGGACATGCCTTAGTCATTTTGATACTTGATTTTGATATTTGATGTCCAAAATATTAAAAATAACCAAATATAAAAAATAATAAAAGTGTCTTCTCTGGTGTGGAAGATTAATTTGAACAGATCTATATCATATTAAATGATTAATTACATCTCTTGAGGTATGGAACCATCCCAAGACAGATATATTATTTATGTAGTAGTGACAGCGTTCATTTTATTGGGTAGTCTCTAATTCTAGAAAGTAAGCTTTTGGGGTCACAGTAACTAGACTCCTGCACTGGCCCAGATCACTCCTATCATACCACTGTCCAAATCAACTGCTTACTGGTCATATTGTCTCTCAAAAACAGTGAAAATGTTTAGGTTGAGCACATCAAAAAGAAAGGTTACTTCACTTTTAACAGAAGTTATTACAATTTAAAATATTTTAACAATGTTTTGTTTATTAGTCAACAGCTAAATTAACAAAATAGATCTTCAGAAGGGCTTAAAAAAGTCAGTACCAATCTTAGCCTAGAGAATTAAGAAGTCAGTTGAAATTCCTGTTCCAAATTGGTTGGCAAAAAAAGATCAGACTCATTCTTGTGAAAGAACATGGCTGTTGTATTTCAATAATTCTTATCACATGATTTCTTGAGGACTGGGTAAATGAATTCTACCTTTATGTATTCCATTCATATAGCACTCAAATGAAATGTAGGCCGGCATCCTATGAAGTGTAGTCTCAAGATGTACAACCTCCACACTTCAGTTAATTCAGACACTCATTTCAACTAGGTTTTAGGAGAAGGGAAGGAAATCTATTTTGCAAATGTACCCTCTGTATCTCCAGTTCACTTGGCGGTGGCAGTGACTGTGTAGGCTGGTTCCACCACTCTCAGGACCGACCAGCCTCCTGTGCACTCACCAGCCTCTTGTTCACCAACCCACGGGAGGGGAGAGGAGGTAAGCTAAGGCACAAGGAGCTTGCTGAGAGAAAAGATGAGAGAAAAAAGCTCAAAGAAATATAGTATTTCAATCAAAGTCTAAAATTTGTAAAAGTGGTTTTGGTCCCCATATTGTAAAAATATTTATCCAAGAAACTCCTACTCGGGTGTGAACATCCCACTTCTAGTGGGATTTTGTTTGGCAAAGGGCTGTGAAAGAGTGGAAGCTAATACAGAACATGTCTATAAACAAATTTATTTAGTTAGTACAGATTGACACATTCACTAGAGGATTTCAGCAATTACATGTGTAAAACTATTTCCTACAGTGGTTTCCTTTTGTGATTTTGCTAATTTATTCAATCTAAGCCATTTTCATGCATTGACTGTTATAAGTCATTTAGCCACCCAGGCTGAAATGAACATATGGAGACTCTCTGCCTTCTTTCCAATTCTTCATGTAAACATAATTATATGGTAATATTAAAGAGTCAAATTTTTAATGAAAATGTCATGTCAAGTTGTAATACCTTAAAACATGTTGGAATCTAACTTTGGAGAGGAGAAATTTGGGAGTTTGGCTCTGTATGCATAATGCATGAAGGTACGTGATAAAATTCAAAGCCTGTATAAATGTATCTGTATTCAATATGTATTTTTAATTCAATTATAATTATAACAACATAAAACCACACACTTGCAAAATTTTAACTTTTAACAAATGTATGCTCATTGAAATGAATAACCTCAACTTTGGAAATGTTTTTATTATAATTCTCTAATAACACATTTTGATTTAGAAATGTTCACGTTATTAATTAATAATATTTTAAACCTTGTTTTAGCTATTATTATAGCTCCCACAAAGACTTACATTTAGATGATCAATAAATATTTGGTGAATAGTGTTTACTTAAACATTATTCAAGTTTGTTTGGGTAGTCCTTGCTATGGTGTGAATGTGCTCTGTCCCTACCAAAACTCATGGTGAAGTTTGGTCCTCAATGTGGCAATGTTGGGAGGTGGGGTCCACTGGGAGGTGTTTTAAGGATACCCACAGGCAACCCCCTGGGATCCCCTCCCACTGTGGGAACTTTTCTGTCTTCTCAATAAATCCTGCTTTCAAAAAAACGAAAACAAAAACAAAAAAAGGATACCCACGTGGGAGTTGTACTTCTGGTAGTAATTGATTGAGAGAATATGTAAAGCCTTAAATAATGTGCTTAAATAAATTTTATTAATCACAACAGTGATTAATAAATTTGGGAGTTTGTACAGTATCTACATACCACTGAAAACATCAAGACATCAGTTATTCCCATATAGAGAAGACAATGCTTAATGTGCCTTTGGGTGTGGGAATGTTCCAATTCTAACTTTAAGGCTGCTGGGGAACTCAGGTTCATAGGTTTGGAAATGCCTCTCTGGCTTGCATTTGCTTATTCTTTTGTTCATTTACGCATTCACAATTATTTATTAAGTGCTATGACATGCCATGCAGTGCTCTAAGTGCTGGGGATGTGACACGAATACATGAAATCCTACTTTCTAGTAAGGTGAGATAGTTGATAAACCCACACCTACAATATGACAGTGATGATAAGTGCTATGAAGAGAAATAAGGCAGGGTGAGGGGACAGAGAGAGATGAGGTGGGAATACTGCCTCTATGATAAGGTGATGTTTAGAGGCCTGAATGAAATAAGGGAGGGAGACTTGCAGACACCTAAGTGCAGATGGCCTATGAATGGAACAGCAGAGTGTGGGCGCATAACTGAAATCATATTTAAATGGAAAACCTTGGTAGGATGCTGGGACTTGGAGAATGTTCCATCTTCCTTCCAATATTTTTCTATGCACCTTCTCTGTGAAAGGCACATGATAGGCTCTGAAGAGCCAGTGAAACAATCATTGTTCTTATCCCATTGGGCCAGGAAGTAGGCAGAGAAGAAAGTTACTTAGCCATATGCTTGTGTGTGCACACACAGGCATGTGCATATGCACTCATGCACACTTAAAGCCTTCAAAGACCTTTTAAAAAATGATAGTTACAGCCGTACTCAGTCCCATGTATGTGACAGAGCCATGCTTCAAACCAAAAAAGAAAGATTAATTGATATTCAGTGGTCAGTGCTAATGCTTTCAATGGCAAAAACTGAGTGTGAGATCTAACAACATATATTTGTAAATAATAAATAAACCATCTTCCAACCAATTCTTCTGTTTTCTTTTGTTACTCTCTAAATACAACCCAAATGGTTAAATTATCTTTCCTTATAGATGGTTAGATTTCAGTTGTATTTCCCTCGCAAATTTCTTTAAGCCCACCAGTGCCACACAGCATGTGAGTATTCACATGCTAAGAGAGAAAAGTACACTAATCACATCAGTACTCTGAAGTCACCTGGGAAGAAGAGGTGCTGTACATCTATTTGGAACACTTATCTGTGATCATGTCTTAGATATAGCAGCGGGCAAATATTAACTATGAAAATTTCAAGGAGCATCATGTATTATATGTGACCAATTACTCTTTTAATTTTGAGGTCTTGTAAAGAGATTGTTTAGCCTTGGCAAGTAACATGAACTCTATCACCAAAAAACACTGGGGGTTTTAGTAACTGCTGAGAATGCTGTAAAATCTCATCTAAACTAGCTTAGATTCTAGGATCTACAAGGAACTCAAATGCACCGAAAGGAAAAAAACAAACAGACCCTTTAAAAAGTGAGGAAAATACATGAATAGACACTTCTTAAAAGAAGATATACGGGCAGCCAATAGACACATGAAAAAGTACTCAGCCTCACTCATCCTCAGAGAAAAGCAAATCAAAACCACATTGAGATAGCACCTAAACCCTGTAAGAATGGCCATCATTAATAAAACAAACAACAACAGATGCTGGTGAGGATGTGGAGAAAAAGGAACACTGCTACACTGCTGGTGGGAATGCAAACTAGTACGACCTCTTTGGAAGACAGTGTGGCGATTCCTGAAAGACCTAGAAATTGATCTTCCATATGGCCCAGCAATTCCCCTATTGGAAATATACCCGGAGGAACTCAAATCATTCTACAAAAAGATACCTGCACATGTATGTTTGTTACAGCTCAATTCACAATAGCAAAAACATGGAACCAACTGTGTTGCCCATTGAAGCTGGACTGGATAAAAAAATGTGGTACATATACATGTGGAATATTATGCAGCCATAAAGAAGGACAAATATATGGACTTTGCAGCAACTTGGGTAGATTTGAAGTCGATCATACTCAGCGATTTATCACAGAAACGAAGAACAGAGTTCCATATGTTCTCACTCATAAGCGAACCTTGAACAATTACAATGCTATAAGAAAGTGATTGGCAGTAGTGGGAAACTGTTAGGGGAGGGGGGGTGGGATTGGCAGTTGAGGGAAACTGCTAAGGGAGGGAGGGGCGTACCTTATCAACAAGGGTACCTGCATGATCAATGTTTATGTACCTAACCCTGAAATGCACCCCACATCTTTATAATAAAAATTAAAAAAAAAAGAAATAAAGGTTCTGCTTCCTCTACAAAAATAGGTACCTAAGTGATATCAGTTTAATAATAAACCTGTCAGGATATGAGATCATGAGGCTGGTCAGTGCTGCCCAATTGTCTTGGAATTATTTCAGTATAAACAAATGAATGGAAAGAGAGTAAGAAAGACATTACCAACCATAAATTACTGAAAGGCATGTCATGCTATGATATATCTATTTTTAATATATATATAATATTTAAATGACATATAAAGATATGAAAAATTATTATTTTTTTAAGTACAAGTGATGTAAGAGCAGTTTGATGGCCTGTGCTTTGACACAATGGGAACATGGTTACAGACAGGCCTGTTTACCTAGTCTCCTGTGAGACAGGAGGGGACCATCTATCACATTACTATACATTAGCTTAAGGTTATGGTGGTGAGTACGAATACATGCTCAAATCAGAATGAATCATGTTGAACAGTTCAGTGATGTTACTTGTTTTTGGTGGAAGCAAAGAGACTGCTCAATGAAAATGTTCCATGTCTACTGACTTTTGAAAAAAAACATATTGTTACATGTAAGGAAATTGTTACCTGGGTACATTGTGGCCATTCAAATGACAAAGTGGAATGTGGAATGTATAAAAAGGTATGCAATACTGCTAGAAATTTTTGGAACAGTGAAAAAATAAAAGCCTAGTTTCAGGACAGATACAGTTTAGCATGCTAACAAAAGATCTTGGTGACAGAATATTATTATTAATTGTTTTATATTACTGATCTAAGTGAGACACATGAAGAAACATTAGAAAAAAGTAATTTCAAAATGAAGCATCTACACATACACAAAAAAAGACAAAAAAAATGTTGCTCTTCAATCTGATAAATAAAAGGCATCCGTGAAAAACCCGCAGCTAACATTAATCTTACTGGTGAAAATCCAAACACCTCCCCATAGTATCAGGAAGAAAGCAAGGAAATCTACTCACACTGCTCCTATTTTACCATTAATTCCAGTGAAATAAGGCAATAAAACAGATATAAAAAGTATCTATGCTGGAAATGTTGAAATAAAGCTGCCTCTATTCACAGATAATACAATTGTCTATATACAAAAAAAGTTACTAGAACTAACGAGTTTATCAAGGTTGCAGGATATGACTTCAACATAAGAAAACAAATCAACTTTGTTTCTATGTCCTAGCAATTAACAAGAGGAAACTAAAATTAAGAAATTAAAAAGGCATGAAAAACATAATTAGGGAAAATCTAAACAAAATATGTGCAAGACCTGTGCAATGAACACTACAAAACATTGCTGAGAAAATTGTAAAAGGTAAAAGTAAATGGAGAGATACTGTGTTAATGGATCAAAAGACAATACTGTTAAGATATTTTCCATTAGCTTACCTATAGATTTAGTGTAATTCCTTTCTAAGTCCCACTAGGCTTTTCTAGGCTAATTAGAAAGTGACAAGCTGATTCTAAATAAAAACTCAAAGGACCTTGAATAGCCACAAACACACAAAGTTGAAAAAGTACAAAGTTGGGAGGATGTATACTATCTGATCTCAAAACTTAATATAAAGCTAAAGTAATCAAGTCAGTGTGGTACTGGCATGTAAGACAAGAGATGCAGATTGGTGGAAGAGATGAAAGAGCCCAAATAGATGTACAGGTATATGGTATATTTATTTTCAGTAATGGTGCCAAGATAATTCAATAGGGAAAGGATAATCTTTTCAATAGAGGATGCTGGAACAACTGGACAACCATATGCAAAAAAAAAAAAGAACCTTGATCCTTACCTCATACTATATACAAATATTAACCAGAAATGAATCATATACCCAAACATAAGAAACTACAAAAATTCTAGAAAACTACATAGAAGAAAATCTTTGTGACCTTATGATCAGCAAAGTTTTTAGCTTACACATTTATACATAAGGAAAACAATTAATTGGACTACTTCAAGACTACAAACCTAATGAAAATGAAAACATGCCCACACAAAGATTTATAGGTGAATGTTTATATGTTTCGTGTAAACTTTATTCATTATGACCAGAAACTAGAAATAACTCAAACGTCCATTACATAGATAAACAAAATGTGGTACACCAATAGAATGCAATACTCTTCTGCAATAAAAAAGGAATGAATTATTAACATATGCAACAACATGGATGAATTTCAAATACATTATGCTAAATGAAAGAAGTCAGACTCAAAGGGGTACATATGTATGATTTCCATATAGATGACATTTTAGAAATGGGAAAATTATAGGGCTAGACAACAGATCGGTTGTTGACAATGATAGGGATGATGGCGGGAGAGGATTGACTATATGAGGTATCATTACTTTTTGTGCAACAATGGAAATGCTCTATATTTTAATTGTGATGGTGATTATATGACTATGCACATTTGTCAAACGTCAAACTACATACTTTAAAAGAGTGAATTTTATTTTATATAAATTATAACTCAGTAAAATAAAAAAGTAATGATGCTTTTTGGGGATGGTCAGGATTTGTACATCACAGGCAGGGAGAATATTTGGACTTGACCAGTACAAGGAAATGACAGATGGCACTTGTAAATTTCCAAGTTGTTGGTTTTCTACATGGCAGCATACAATATCTTCATTAGAAAGAGCCCATTGAATAGAAAAATTATATAGCTAGAGTTATTTAAGACCAAGGTAAACAGTGTATATAATTACAAAATCAATTAATTTAATCTTAATAAACACTTACTGAATGCCTACTATGTACCAGGAGGAAAACATACCTAAGGGTCCCCTGGGATTCACAACATATTGGATCTCAGCCATCCACTTACATGCTGTCATTGAAAGTGATTAGCAGTCACTATTTAACTTTCTCTTTAATGAATGATCTGAGCTTTCTGTAAATAAATAAACTGGCTTCTGTTTATGAAAAACAATTCTTCTTAGAGCAACATTTGAATTATTTGAACACAGAAATCATCCTTTCTCTCTAAGTTTATACTGAATGGCTTCCCAGGAAGAACACATAATCTTCTTTCCAGAAAGCTTAAGCTTTGAAATGGTATTCTCTATGTTTTGTGCTGAAAATCTAATTCTGAAAAACTGTCTCTTGATAAGGGTATATGAAATAGCAGGCTCTGAAAAATTGTTGTGGTACCATCCCTGACCCTTAATTTCATTAATCAATTTGCACTCCCTCTGCTTTATAACTTTAGACTTGTCAATCATGAACTTTTCTTTAGCTGAATGTAAAAGGTCAGTTAAGTGAATCCACTGATCTCTTCAAGAGTTAAGACTTCTGCATGTCCCAATGAGCTAGCCACGGAGATGGTGACAAGAGTCTTAAGAGAAGTACAGACACCAGACAACCTTGGGGAGGAACTTCAGACCCCTTCAATAACATGTGGAACAGACTACAAAAGAAACAAGGAAGCTTTTAGAAGGGAAGGAGTGGGAAAAACGAGGCAAGAGTGGGACAGATGTGGATATTACAGGGAAATTGAGACGGGTTTTTGGAGAGAACATGAGAGGCCTGAATTTTCTGAACCCTTTTGTCTTTTCCCAATGGAAAAGTTGTTTTGAAGACTAAAAAATAACTTTCCACATCAGAAATGAAGTTTTTAGTCTTACAGTATGACTTAAAAAAAATTTTTTTTTTTTTTACTTTTTCTGTGTATAAACTTGAAAACACATATATGTAACTTTTTCTTGGTAACTGACATTAAGGATCAGATTGAACCCTTGGGCATAAATCAGAACAATGCTCTGGGAACTGGACCCTGAGCACCACAATAAGAGACCAATATTTTGTTTCTTGTATCTTATTTTGGGACTGTGCTAATTACTATATACTCTTCCAATTGCTGATACAGTTATTTTGCCAGGCATAAAATGCCACTGTCTTTCTTGTGGAAAGTTTTTATTTTTTTGCATTTCTGTAAATGACCTGAGACTACAAGTCTGGTCACAATCAAAGTGCTGGCACATTAAAGAGAATCAGTCATGATTGGCTATAACAACACAGATTACCCATTACATAAATATTTACTACAGGGAACAAGAATTGTGAAAATAACACTTACACTTGTGTTTACGTATACCTATTGCCAGTTGACTCACTTCTATAGTTATCAAATTACTGATTGAAAACTAATTTTTAAATGGAAACTTGAACAGTTATGAGAATATTTTTTAACTCTGTTTTTCCTTCTCCTGCTCTTATTTTCTGTGAGTGAGATGTTACTCTAAGCTGCTGTAGACCTGTGAGTTCCAATTTTCTTTACCATTTGGTAGACAAATATTTTCTGCTAGTGTTGACAGTTATCTATTCATGCCTATAAGTTAAATCTTATAACTAGTCTTTTGGAGTTTAGTTTTTTAAAAAATCTCTAGCACAGTGACTTTTCTCAACACTGTGTTTGTACATTAGAATTATTTGGGGAGCTTTTAAAAGTCCTGAGGCCCAGATCATACCCCAGACCAATTCATTTCTGGTGGGAGGTCTCAGGCATCAATTCCAATGCTCACTCCAGGTAAGAATCATTAATCTAGGGGAAAAAATCCAAACCTAATCTGTCTTTCAGGTTCACTCCCAGTTTTAATTCCCTACCATCTTTATCCCTGTGATAAAAAAAAAATACGACAGTAATGTTCTGTGAACATTCATTGTGTGGATCTCTGCAACTGGCCTTTTCTAATCAGGGTTTTCTAGTGAACTAGGTAATAAATGAGTCTTTTCTATTAGAGATTGATAGATATTAATTAAGTCCAAATTGCTAGCTCTAGAGATATTTTCCTTGATTTATCTTTATCATTTAGTTTCACTTGGCATCAATAACAGACATTTTATGCGCATATTTGCACAATGTTTACAGATGACAAAGTACTTGTACAAGCATTATCTCATGTGAACTTCACCACAATTCTAGAAAGTAGGTAGAATTACTATGCTCATTTTGGATGAGAAATTGTGACTCAGAAAAGCTAAATGACTTGTTTAAATCTCACAGTTAAATGACAGAGTCAGCACTCAAAACCAGGATATCTAACATTCAACCCTTCCATTTTTCACAGCTTCATTCCACTCACCCTTCCTTTGAAGGAAAACAGAGGTGAGTGAAAGAAGACTTTCTTTTTAAAGCCATTTTACTTTAAATAAACACACTACAGAAAGAAATGTTTCCTAGCAACTTTAATTTGAACTCAAATGGAACATTAGAGACTGAGTTATAGCTGAAGCTCTGAGTACCATACATGGCAGCGTTGAATTAATTTAATGAAGTGCCTAGAATATAGCATGTGGTCAACAAATAGGTATTTGGTGAGTGAATAAATGTACAAAATCCTACTTGTTTGTTGCAATGCATATGACTTTTCTATAGAGCACAGTTGTAGAGATAAGTGTTCTAAACAAATACTAATTTTTACTCTGGTTTGATCTGCCTTTAACTACAAGGACCTGGAGAAAGGGTCAGAAAAAGTAACTAAGCATTTAGACTGAATTAGTCTTCGAGGAAGACAAGTACAGACTGATGGACTATAAGACACACAGACATGGTCCTCTATTCTTCCTGTCTGGAAGAATAATCTCAGGAAGTAACTAACATGTGCAGGAGAAAATATTAGCCAACAACAGCTCACAAGGCCTACATATTAAATTAAAATCACTGGGCAGGAAAAATAAAGGATAGCTATTCCAGCAGGTCAACCAGATGCATGGCCTGAGTACAACTGTAGAGGTTACACATTTATACATTTATAAAGCCTAAATCATAGTGTTGGTGATACATTTAGCTGGGGGAAGACAGCTATTATTCATTTCTAATAACGCTCCCAACACACCTGGCCTGAGGACCACCTCTGGCTGACATATGGAGCAATGCATAGATACTACTTCCTCTTCAGACATTCAAGTCTAAGAAGCTGTGGAGTGGATATGAGGCCAAGAATTGGTCAGAGATGATGACTAAAATCTGTGAAACAAAATGCTAGTTAATGTTAGGACAACTTCCAGGAAATAGAGTCAACAATTTTTAAAAGTTACTAATGCAAGAATGTACTAATGCTCAGATTAAATTTTAACCAACAAATAATTCAGGGAGGCCTAAGGGACAATCTCATTATTGAAAAATAAAGACTTACATAAAATAAACAGAAAACTGTTTGACTCATAGTCCCCACCTTCCCTCCTACCCTTTTTTCCTGCTTTCTTTTAGTTTCTTTAGTCTCTCAGAGAGTACCTAGTGGGGTTTTAAAGGGGCACGTACTTCTTGACATATATTAGGCAGGTCAAATCCAGATGTATGTTTTTTGAATTAAGATGGCTTATTTAAAGCAATAAGAAGCTGCCACAGAATAGCCAAAATTATAGATATTAGAGATGGAAAAGACTTATTAGATCATCAAGTCTGTCCCTCAGGGCCAGTGCAGGAGAAGCAATAGAAATAAAATGATCTATTCACTCCAACTGTTCTCTGTGGTTAGCAAGACAAAATACTCTCAAATAGAAATAAGTCTTGGAAGTTTATGGCTGAAACACTGAACTTTCTTTTTTCGATTATTTTACTCTTTGTCAGTCAGAATCTGGGAAAGTTGGGCTTATTTTGTTTCGGGTTTTACATACTGTACATCTATCCATAAATGTACCTTATATGTACAAAACATATATAGGCACTAATAAGCCACCACTTACAGCTTTCAGTTACCTCAGTTATAGTCACATTAATATTCATAATACAACCTGGATGGAACTAGAGTTTATAATACTGAGTGATCTCTCACAGAAGCAAAGATCTGAGTATCACATGTTGTCACTCATAAGTGGACCTTGAACATCTATCATAATACTATAAGAAGAGGATTGACAGTGGTGGGAAACTGTGGGCGGGGAGGCAAGGAGGGGAAGGGAGGTGGGATTAACGGTAGTCAGTATCTATCTGGGGACAGGGGGCCACCCCTTATCAACAAGGGTGCCTGAACGATGCATATTTGTATACCTAACCCTTAACTGTACCCCACAATTTTAAAATAAAAAATATGTTTAATAAAAATAAAAAAATATATTCATAATAAGCTACTGATCCATCTAGAGGTCCTTATTCAGATTATGTTCCAGATTTGATAGCGTAGGAACCATACACATAGATAAGGTCCTCTTTTTGGAGAACTCAAGATCTAATGACGTGGCTGTGACCTCTGATAGATGGTGTATGTGACTTCTGAATTTAGTTCATGTGATGAAAGTCTAGATATAAGCATCAAGGACTTGGGGATTTTTTTCATGTGTAGAGACCACAGGAAGAGAACAACAGCCTCATAGAAATAGTTTCAATAATTTTGAATATCTTTCCATGGCACTTTTTAGAGATTAAAAAAATATTTGTATATAAAACATATCTAAATACAGGAGCAGAATAAAGACACACCAATATCTAAGAAATAAAAGTTTTCCAAACTGGCTAGGATGAGAAGTGAAGACAGAAGAGATTTGCTTTCACTGGTAAACAGGCAGTCTTGAAGGGATGCTTATATGACTCACAGCAACTATTATAGCATGCTTGTGTTTGTAACCATTGTAATTATAGTTTACAGAACAGGTAGAATCATTAGACAATTAGAAGGAAATAAATCCAAATCTCAGATTCATCTACCAAAATACTCCTTCTCTAAGACTTGTGCTGGATATAGTGGAATTAGTGATGAGAAAAGTATAATTTCTTTATCAAGGAGACATCACTGAGTGGTCCTAGGATTCCTTGAAGAAACTCGTCAAAATGTTTCCCAAATAGTCTTTAGAATTTCCATACTAATGCAGATATATTGCTACTTTCTAGTTCCTGAAAGTAAAAATGTGATAGAATAATTTTTATTTTTAAATTTTTTTTATTTTTTGGAGTTGGAGTCTCACTCTATCACCCAGGCTAGAGTGCAGTGGCATGCTCATGGTCACCTCAGCCTCGACTTGCTGGGCTCAGGCAATCCTTCTGCCTCAGTCTTCCAAGTAGCCAGAACTATAGGCGCATACCACCACGCCTGGCTAATTTTTTTTATTTATTGTAGAGACGAGGTCTTGCCAAGTTGCCTTGCAATCTTCTGCTCAGGCAATCCTTTTGCCTCGGCCTCCCAAAGTGCTGGGATTACAGGTTTGAGCCACCACGTTCGGCCTGTGATAGAATAATTTTTAAAAAGGATTTCATATTGCTTATCATGACCTTATAGTAAATATACATAAAAATCTTAGGTTATGAAATACTAGAGTACATTTTAAAATTGATTTAGTTGATGAAATCTGGTGTCTGGAGTTAATTCTACAAAAAGTTGGTCATTAAGCCCTTAATCAAGATTATAAACTCCTACTGAACACACTGTTTCTATGAGAAAATATGAAATTGACTTAACATCGTTTTGACTTGTCAGGTCTTTTCCAGGGACTTAACCTGCTGAGAGACAAAGATTGACTCTCTGTGTAAAGAAGAGGGGCCCTTTGGCATTTCCTACAAATTTGGGTACAAATGAAAAGGAAAATCCCTCATCCTCAGGCATTATAACACTATTATCTTCTATGTTCTGACCTTGGGGAAACTCACAAGACATTTGCTTCTAACTTTCACTGTATTCTAGGAGGGAAGAAGCTCAGAATTGACTATTTGAAAATAGTTAAGTCAAAATTAGGCAAATGGGCACCTGAAGAAATGTAATTACTGATGGCGCTAGACAAATTTCCCACTATATTCACCTTTTCCATTTTGCTTTCTTTCACATTTTAACTAATTCCACGCTTCCATTTTTTCCCTAATTACGCATTATGCTTGGCTGAGACATGCTCACACCTTGCTCAGCTTCATTAACTCTACTGAAAGTCACACCAGAGAGCTGTGAACATATAATATGGCACCTATCTCAAAAAGGCTGTAGAGGTCAAGTTTCAGCAAGACTTCACGTTTACATTTTTACCTAATCTCTTCTGGTTCTAAGGCTGCTGAAGGACTTTATCCTTTGAAAAATGAAGTGGAGAAAGAACATTTTTTTCTTCCATGCTTTCACTTCCTTTCCTTATCCCCTTCCCAGCCCCCACAAAAGAGACAGTATTAATGAAAATTAGAAGAGAATGAAAACATCTTTAAAATTTATGCTATATCTACCTATTATTCTAATTTGGAGAAGAGATTATTTTCACAGAAGAACAGCTATGGTAAATTCTCTAATCTACATAAACAAATGCTACTTCTTATATACTATTCGGTAAGCTGACCTTAGGGTAAGGGCAGAGGGAAGGTGGATTTAGAGTATTAACTCATTTTGCAGCAATTTAGTTTCATACTTAGTCGTTTAGGAGGTTCCATTCTACTACCTTATTCAAAACAATTCTAAATTGAGAATTTAATATTTCTAAATAATGTCCTGTTGTCTGTAAAAAGTATTTTACCTAATGGCTGCCTTGCTTTTCTAGAGATTAGAGAGAAACAAGCTTTTGTTTTTAATAAAGACTATCATGTTGTGTTTACTCTGTGCCAGGCACTATTCTAAGCACTTAATTTGCATTAACTCATTTAGACCTATAACAACCCTATTAGGTGGAGTGGTCAGCAAGGTTATATAACCTGCCCAAATGCACATGGCTACTAGATGGAGTTCTGATGTGAACCCAGGCAGCTGCTCCATAGCCTATGTTTTCAACCTCTATATAATACTGACCTTGGAATCATGGATACCCTTGGGAAGCTCTAAAATCATCATAGGAAACATGCAATGAATGCATGCATACATGTGTAAGAGAGGAAACTATGCTTTCTTCCACCCTTCTAGGTTCTGTGGCTGGTTTAAGAATCAAATCAACATAAAACAGACTAACAAGAGAAAAAAAATTTACTTATATACATACAAATGGGTGTTTCACAAAAATGAGATTCAAGAAGGTGGCCAAATGACTGAGATTAATATACCATCCTTAGTTACAAAAAGAAACAGAGGTTTCTTTTGAGCGTGGGGGGTGGGGGAAACACAAATTATAGGAGGGCGAGGGGAGAACATGTGTGGTAAATAGAGGTTGCCTCATGATGCAGAAAGGGACTTCTCCAATAATAAAGGGTGTCTTGGAATAGCTCTCTCCTTGGCATAGATACCTTCATTAATAGAAAATTTCCTAAAAAAGGTAAATTTTCTTTATAAAAGAGGAAATTTATAGTTTATTTTAGATAGTTGAGGAGGAGGTAAAGAGTTTGTCCTGCATCAGCTGGTTCTTAACTGGCTTTAGCACAAAATAATCAAAATGCATGCTGAGAACTTACTCTAACGTCGAGGATCAGGCTCTGCATCAGAGACAGAAGAATGAACAGGATATAGGCATCGCTGCCATGGCATTCGTTCATTCACACAAATGAACAGTTATTCCACACTTGGGGCTTGAAAATGCACATAAAGCAAATTATAAAATTTATTCCTCCAAATGGGGGAATACAAGTGAATGCAAGAATAATTTTTTTTTGTCTTGAAAAGAGGCAAGAAAGAATAGGCTCAACTTCCCCAAAGCAAAGTACACTGTACCATCATCCCTCTACAGACTCTGTAATGACCCCCAACTGCCTCCCTGCTTCTCTTCTGTCTGTAGGACGCCCTCTTCATAACAGGCAGGGTGATCTTTCACCACCTACTTTGATGAGACAGTCAGTCAATCAGAATACACTAATACTGAACAGAAAATGCAGAGTCATTCTGTTCTTCTGTTGAATTGGCTCTGGAACAGGACAGCCTAGTGGGGTCAATGTCGCTGAGTAGCTTCCCTCTACTGATGTTCCTCTCCTTTCACCCATTCAATAATTCCCTCTGTCAAAATTCTCCTTTCTGTTCTTTATGCCTCTTGCAGATGCAGCTCCATTCAGCTTTTGTACTCAGTGAGCACCCCCTCATGTTCTAGTTTCTGCTCATGACAACAAACATATTAAGTAAAGATGCCAGCATTTAAGATATCTAAAATGTACTTTAAAAATAGTATTCATATCCAAGATAAATAGAAACTTATTTCCATCTAGGTAATACTTTTAAACCAGAGATTTTCTAAAAGAATCTGGAAACAGGATAGCTGTCTTCAAATACCTGAAGGCCTATCTTATGAAACAGGATTAGTTCTATTCCTTAAGTTCAAAGAAAATCCACAGAGATACAACATAGTATTTCCTTATCTAAAAGATAAAAACAAAGAGGAAGCACAAAGCATGTCCTTGATGTTTTCACATCTTAGAATGAAAACAACCAAAGAAAGCGTTTTTATTTTTCACCATTCAGTTGTGTAACCTGCAATTCTTGGGATACCAAAGAACAGACAGATCTTATTGGGAAACCATGTTTTCTGATTTCAAAGCTCTTTCCATCATGTGGAATGGCATTTAAACATGTTGCACTTTCTAGAGAGGGTCATATAATAGTGCACACTTAACTCTGCCCACGACCCCAAGGGCTTTGCTGTGTATCATGGAGGTGCTGATGGGCTTGAGTCCCATCTCTTGGGCTGGTCAGTTTTGACTGGCAGATGCTTCTACTGAAGCAGCAGTTTTTCATCTCCCAGGCTTTATGGCCCACACTGTAACAGATAAGCGGTAGCAGACATCCTGGCTCTAGTGTACTCAGAAGCGAATGTAACCTAATGCAAAACAGAATCAGAAGGCACAGCTTTTCCTATTTTGCTCTCCTAATGAAACTGTCATCTTTATTTGTAGAATGGTTTCTTTATATCTTTCCACTGTCCCTGCCATATCTGACCCTTGGTCAATTCCAGTTTCTCAAATATCTCAGGAACTCAAGAGATAATATACAGCAAAGGCTACTGTAACAGAGATGGTGTTTGCACATTTTTATAATGCAGACAGATAACAGACACATCTATACGTCTCTCACATATACCCACGGTATATGTGTTTACACTGTTTAAGGACAGACTTTAGGTCCCCTCACCCCCAATCAGAGACATTTTTGACTAAAGAGGCAGCCAAGCACTTATATTATCATATATTACTATTATTCTTGTTTAATAGCAAGACTGAAACGCTTCAAACTGTCTGCCATTATGCCTACTCAAGCTGATTGTCTTCTAATAGTTTCAATGAAAGTTGTGCAAGGAAATAATATTCTACAATCTCTGGTCTCTTGGGAAGAGTATGACTGTTCCCAAAGGAGAGTAGCCTTTGCTGAATCTGCTACTTTATGAGTAAAACAGGAAGTTCGGTCCTCTTTTATTGTACCTCTTTCATTTTTGAAAAGCTGCCCAAATAGTTCCAAGTAGGGTTGAAACAAAGTTATTAATGTCAAGAAGCCAAGATCTTTCTCCATGGTTTGCTGAATCAGAAAGGAAGAAAATTGTTTGTACTCTGTTGTCTCTTGCTTCTCCTGCTTCAGCCAAAGAAGCAGGAAGGAGATAGAATGAATAAATGAAGAGGGGTGGTGTTTTATCTTTTAACAAAATCACAATGTTCTGCACTCAGCTCCGCAGTCAAATGTGGCCATTGCATCTTTAAGACAGATAGCCTCTTCTCTCAGAGAGGACACACTAATTATAGTGCTTCTGCATTTTACACATGCAAACCATTATGTAAAATATAATTTCTTTTTCTTTAAGAATACTCAAGATCATTAGACATGGTTTCTTCAATGCTAGAAAATCAGGCCAAAAATGAAAATAAACAGTTTCAAGTATTTGCAACATAATTCCCTCATGCATTTATGGAAATACAGTAAAAGTGCCCTAAAATGTGGTTTGACATTTCATGCTGCACTGTTTTTCTATTTTTCCAATTCTCTAACATTTGCCCTCTTATCCTATATCATTTCAGTTTCACCATATTTCAAATACTCACATAGCAATAGCCACAGCTATTACCAAATAGTTGAGCTTTGAGGGAGCTAATGAACAACAGGAAGCAGCCCAGAAGCTTGTTGTAAATTAAACAAACTCCTTATAAATTAAACATAGTAACATATGAACACAAATGTAGGGCATGACAACATGACATAACTTTTAAAAACAGCAATTAAATGTACAGCATTGCTTTCCCTAATGATGTGCTATGCTAATTTAAGGCTAAGGTGATGATTCCGTTGATTTAACAGTTTAACATGGAACTCATAAATGAGAATAAAATCTGTAATAAAGAAATCACGGGACTTTAGCACTCATGACTATAGAATTAGGCATGCTATTATATGGGAGAAAGATATACATTTCAATTCAGTCAATTTTCTATATCATAAACTAACCCAAAACATTTAGACTAAACAGTAAGCAGTCTTTTTAGCCTCAAAGAAATACATTCCTTTATTGAAAATTCAGATTTTCAATATATTAATCAGAAAATTTTCTTTTTCACTTTTGTTGTATATGTTTTGCTTCTATCATACTGTTTATCTTTTTAATCTTTTTATGTAAACATTCTGAAAACACAGAAGAAATAAGGCATCACTTAAAATACCTTTATAAAACATAAAGTACCAAAATGGACAAGTTCTATCTTAGTGATAGCACAAAAGCAGAAGAAAAACACATCCTCTAAGTTCATATGGGTTTGTGAAAGAAAAGGATGTTCTATTTGGGAGAGCAGCTTCAATGGAAGGGGTCTGCCTGCTGTAGTCTTTTGCATTTACTGGTTTACTTTGCTCTAGGGTAAAAACAAAACAAAACAAAACACCCAGATCAATTGGGTTGATTTTTAATGTCCATGTTTAGCTCAATATTAAATAGCTTTGTTTTTGAAAAATGCACTTTTTGATTATTCAGATAAGTAATCCAGCTCTTCTACAATCAATGCAGCATTATTAACAGATTTTATTTAAACGTTCTTTTTTACTCTGGAGGCCAGTTTTTATTTTTGTAGTCCATTTTTTCTACCTAGGACTACATAAAAATACCTTTAGAGACTAGCCACTTCTGTAAAGGACACAAGCATTACAGTTAGAATTCTTTGGTAAGCAACTCTCAAGCTACCCAAACAGGCCACTGGCAATAAGCTCTTAATCGCATTGGTGAAAATCACATACATTTTTGCCTTGATGGCAACAGATGAAACGTGCTGCTGTGTGGGGTCACAAGTGCAAAGCAGAAGGGAAGTAATAACTTCACTCTTTGTCCCCTGTTCCTGCCACACTTAACTTCTTAGTGTAAGAACACATAAAGAATGTTCTTTCTCCCTTGAGCCTCTATATTTAATACTCATACTGGTGAGTCTGCTCTTTCTGGTTCTTTTTGTTTCCCTAACTTGACTAGTCATTTAAGTTTCAGTTTAGGAAGCCTTCCTTGATCCTTAAGACAAAGTTAGGCATCACCTAAGTGCACTAAGTCCACAGCACCTGTTAATGCTACAGTAGTACTTAAATACACTACATTATAATTGCCCATATACTTGCCTGTAAGCTCCTTGAGGGTAGTACACAGCCTGTTCAAAATGTGGTCCCAGCACCAGACAGCCTGCCTTGTAGTCAGATGCCAGTAAGTATTCAACAAATAAGTATTGAACAAATTAGTGACATGCTGATGACAATGCTAATAATGTCTAAAATTACTGAGTGCTTGTTATGTATCCAGTGCTATTCTTTTTTTTTTTTTCGAGTTGGAGTCTCACTCTCTCGCCCAGACTGGAGTGCAGTGGCTGCTCCTGTCACAGCAGGCTCGACCTGCTGGGCTCTGGCGATCCTTCCGCCTCAGCCTTCCAAGTAGCTGGAACTACAGGCGCGCGCTACCACGCCCGGTTAGTTTTTGATTTATTGTAGAGATGAGGTCTCGCCAAGTGCCCAGGCGGGTCTCGAACCCGCGGGCTCAGGCAATCCACTCACCTCAGCCTCCCAAAGCGTGGGATTACAGGTTGAGCCACTGAGCCCGGCTATCAAGTGCTATTCTAAGCCCTGTACATTTAATCTTCACAACAACCCTGAAAGGCAGGTACCATTATCATCCCCGCTTTATAGATGAAGAAGTCAAGGCACTAGACTATCTTTTTGAGTTGCTTTATTTTGGTAGCAGCTTATCAATTTAGACAAATTTAGTTTATATGCTAGGAACAAAGGTGAGTTGAAGAAGAACTACTAATTGATAACAGATAAAAATAATTAGTATGTTAAACCATGAACTGTTGACATTAAATTGGTTTTGACTTACATATATGGCAATTTCATATGGCTCAACCTCATATATGGAGTTTAGCTATAGCTTACTCTTTATCCCTGTGATCTATCTGAACATCTACCCACAACTTAAAAAAAAACAGCACACTCCTATATATTGTCATGCTAGAGAGTGACAGGCACCTGGATAGGATCTGAGAAGGGATTTATGCACAGAATTCTTTTTAACTGTGTCAACAGAGCCTTGTTACTATGGCTGTCTGATCAGACTTAATGATATCTTTGCTATATATAACCCTTCTCTGAACAACACTGGTTGCTTCTGTAGGCCAAGTCAAGGGCCTCAAAAGAGGTAAAATCAGTAATAACATGTTTTTCCATGGTTTTACCTCATATAGAATGACATAAAGTCAAAGGTAAAAGAAAAAAAGAATTTGGAGTTGAAAACGATTTAAATTTGCCAGTTCCCAGCACTTCTGGAATACTTCCAGGGTTTAGTTTGGATTGGACCTTTAAAATCTACATTACTCTAACCTGATGTAGCCTAAAAAATAGACTTGATATAAAGAGGTAAAAAGAGTCCATCTAATTCAACACAACTGACAGTCTGTTCTCAAGTTGCCTACTTCTGAACTAGAATGTTTTATTTGTTTCACTCCAGAAGAGGGTGATACTGTGTCTCTTAGTGAAAGGTATTTGTGATGAAAATAACTTATAGACTAATCCAAAGCTATGTAAGGCAAATGCTCACAGAAGGAAACAGAACTTGTTTTTAAGGTGGAAACATTTTTAGAGTTTGCTGGAGATTTTTATTTCAAAATCTCCAAATTCAACAATTCTTCAGCCTCTGTAAACTTTCAAATGGAAAGCTCCAATATTTAGAGTAAATAATGTCTAAGCTTCCCCTTCACAGCAAGTTTTCTTTTTCTCTCCTGTCATAAGAGTGTTATATCCTGGCAAGTGAAATACAGAACCTCTTTGTAGTAAAGCTATCATACTATACCACTCAGAATGTGTTGCTAATGAGGTTATTGCTTAAAAGAACCATAGAAGGACATTGAAAAAAGAAAATACCCTGACAAATGTGTTGACCAAAGGATGCCAACAACTCTCCTAGGGTTCTGTCCGAAATTCAAGGATTTAAAAAAGTAAAACTGAACTTTAGTGTATGTGAAAAATCATAACATTGAAACATAAGTCCATTTATCTTTTAACTATTTTTCTAGCTCTCTTCCAAGATTTTGCTGGTTATTAAAACACTGCTGTGTAAATAAAAATACTCTGCTTTATAACTTAACCTTTATTTCTTGTCTTTACAATATAATAATGTCATTGTTTGTTTATCACATTTATTCTTAAAGTAATAGGACTTGATTTGAAGGATTTTAAATAGCACATTGAGAAAGGGCTTGTGCAGAAAAGTGAGACTGCGGAATCAACTACAGAATGGGGAGCTCAGAAATAGACTATGAAGGACTTTTACAATCCTGAGAGTCCTAAAGAGTTTATATACCATGACTCCCACTGAGATAAACAGAGCTCTTCATAAGCACTCTTCATAAACATCTGCAAAGTAGGCTGTCCCAAAGCTGAGCTGTCCACTGATAAGGTCATGGGGAATTTATTACCCGAATTTCAGTGAAGCCATTCAAATTTCCAGATTGCGAATATAGTTGCAAATAAATTTACACATTTCATTAACATATATCCTCTGCCCTAATGAGTAAGAGCCCACTTCTGCATCTCTTCAGAGACATTCACAATCAATTGCTTCATGCACTCAATTATCTTGGAGTCATTAGGACCACCAAAAATGAGAGCTTATAGCAGTCTATAACATCACTACTCTCACAGATAAAACATAACATACATTATAATTAGAATCACAGACTGTAGGAGCTGGAAAGGGCCTTAGAAGTAATTTGGTTCAAACTTCTCAGTGTACAGTTGAGCTTGAGTGACTTTTCCAAATGTTATTCAGCCAGTTAATGGCTGGACTGGGAGTAGTACCAGGTCTCCTGACTCCTATTCCACTGTTTTTACCATTATGACAGGACTCAGCCATGACATACTATTTAAACAAGGTCAGTAAACCCAGGCACTATCAAGACTTAATGGGAAGGGATTCCATTAACAACAAGAGGCCTTAACAGAAAACTTCCTGTATATAATTCCTAAAAAATTCAAGTTGAGGTATTATAACTTGGTACTCTATCCACTAGCATGAGAAGGAAAAAGGAACTATATGAACTAGGATACAATTCTAAAAGAATCTAATATGTTAAAACAAAAGACTGTATTAGGAAGATCAATAGACAAATGCTCAACACAGAAAATTTATTCTACTTGGGCAATTTTCTGTCTTTATTTCACCTATTGCACCTGCATGATAAGAGCACAGAATTTCTGTATTAAATAGTCAATTTTTTTTTTTTTTGCCAATAATAGCATACTATGCTGAAAAAAAGCATTAGATTGGGGATCATGAGACTTGGTTCTATTCTGGGCTCTCATGTTAATTCCCTGAGACAATCTAACTTTCTGAGTCACAGTTTTCTAATCTATGTATTGAAAAGATTGATTTTTTAAAAGTGTGCTGAGAAAAGTCCTGGAAGTTTCCTGAAGTCGTCCTAGGAGCTGACAAAAGAGGCTAGGAGAAGAGTGAGCGGGAGGCCATGCCTGGAAGTTTTGCGTTTTCTACCCCAACCCCAACTGGGCAGTTCTGCTTTGATCTGATTTTGATATTAAGCTAATAAGCAAGATCTTGTTTGAAGAAAAAGTTTTGTGGCTAAAGTTTCAAAACCACTGAGAAGTTGAAAGTACTATAATATTCCTTCTAACTCTGATGTCTGCTTCCCATCTTAAAAGCCTTGCAAGGACACCCCATTAAGGATTAAGCCCAAGCTCCTAAATACAACATTCTCCATGCCTCAGCCCCCACCTCTCCTTTTCTTCTCATCTCCAGCCATTCCTCACCATGTACTTCATGCTTTAATACTTTCAAAATGTTGAACATTTCCTGACCACGCAGTGCTTTTTCACACCTCCTTGGAACTCTCCTTTTGTTTATGTTCCCTCTGCATCCCTTCCACCCCTGCTTGGTTAACCTCTTCTTATCCTTCAAAATTCACTCAGGCAATCCTTCTACAAAGCCTTCTCTGAACCCCAGAAGAAAGTGAAGTGCCCCCTACTTGCTCCTATCACAGCCTGTAAAGACTTATTACGGTAATTACACATTATAAAGAAATGATATAATTCTACACTGTCTCTTTCATATGGGCTGTACATTGTCTTGTCTTATAGGCAAGGCCTCTCTCATCAACATTTGTTAAAATATTAGTGTCTAAAAGCTCAATAAAGACTTACTGAAGGAGGACATTAAAAAACACCTTGGGCCGGGCTCAGTGGCTCAGCCTGTAATCCCAATACTTTGAGAGGCTGAGGTGAGGGGATTGCTTGAGCCTGCAGGTTCGAGACCAGCCTGGGTAACTTGGCAAGACCTTGTCTCTACAACAAATTAAAAAAAAAAGTAGCCAGGCATGGTAGCACACGCCTGTAGTTCTGGCTACTTGGAAGGCTGAGGCAGATGGATCGCCGGAGCCCAGGAGGTCGACGCTGGGGTGGCCTTGAGTGTGCCACTGTACTCTAGCCTGGGCGACAAAGTGAGACTCCAACTAAAAAAAACCAAAAAAACAAAAAGCAAAAAAACCCTTGAACTTGACCAAAAAATTTAATTTTAACAATTCTGAAAAGCCCCTATGATATACACAGCTTATCTCTTTGAAGGCATATTAACTTATGTGAACATCTTAATTCCAAACTAAATTAAGAAGTGAGATTCAACAAGAGACTGCATATATTTGCTTGTAGGGAAGCAATCAGAGGGAACAGCCAGAGAGAGCAACACTCCATTTAAAAACTGTTATAAAAACTCCCCTCAAAGAAGAAACTGAAAAATTATTATTAACAACAAAATAACAAAACCAGAAAAAGGATCACTATATTTGTAGAATATTTATATGTATCTACAGTATATCTTCCATCCAATAATTAGGCAATTATTTACCAGTCACTCTTCTAAGTGCTGGGAATGCACATGTGAGCAAAAT
Organism: Tarsius wallacei; assembly: GCA_963574415.1. Taxonomy (NCBI): domain Eukaryota; kingdom Metazoa; phylum Chordata; class Mammalia; order Primates; family Tarsiidae; genus Tarsius; species Tarsius wallacei. Next base: position 45,198 of record CAUYQG010181590.1, read on the forward strand.
AGGCCAAGCCTATGCCTATATAGGAGAGTAGGAGAAATAGACAGTAAACAAACACACAGAATGGCAGGGGGAGACAAGTGCTGTGGGGAAGATATGCTGGGAAAAAGGAATGGGGAGTCGTAGAGGGGGGTGGCATTATTATTTTATGTAAGGGGTCAGGAAGGTCTATCTGTGAAGATAATGTCTGATCAGAGAGCCCTATGGTAAATGAGGGAGTGAGCCATACAGAAACAGTCTACAAGAGAGCAACCTGGGAAGAGACAACTGCAAGTGGAAAGTCTCCAGGGGAGGAGCACAAGTGGAGTATTTGGGGACAGGATAGAGGCCAGTGTGGCTGCAGCAGAAGGAACAAGAGGAAGCTAGTGAGAGATGACTTAAGACAGGTATTCAGGGGCAAGATCACGGGGATCTTAGAGAATGAGACTTAGGGTACATCATATGTATTATGCAAAATATTCTCGACCTTCTAAAGAGTTCTAAGGACAGTAATAGTAATCTGCACTGTTAAGGAGATGACTCAAGATAGAGGAGACCTGAGGCTGTTAATACACAGAAAGGAGGAAGAGCGCAGAGGAGAGAGACTGCAGTGAGGAGGGGAGCTTAACATTGCTACTTGACAAAGCAATAGCCAGGCTTGGTGGCTCAGCCTGTAATTCCATGCTTTGGGAGGCTGAGGTGAGTGGATTGCCCAAGCCCGCGGGTTTGAGACCCGCCCGGGCAACTTGGCGAGACCTCATCTCTACAATAAATCAAAAAATTAGCCGGGTGTGGTAGCGCGCGCCTGTAGTTCCAGCTACTTGGAAAGCTGAGGCGAAAGGATTGCCGGAGCCCAGCAGGTCGAGGCTGTGGTGGCCGGGAGCAGCCACTGCACTCCAGTCTGGGTGACAGAGTGAGACTCCAACTCAAAAACAAAAACAAAAACAAAACAAAACAAAAAAAGACAAAGCAATGTGTACTTCTTCCTCATAAACAGGTCTAGGAGAGAAAAAAGTAATTAAATTACGTACATTTTGAGGCGAAGAAGAAAATAATTTAGAAAGCCTACAGGACTTGTGTGTGTGTGTTTTTTTTTTTTTTTTTTTTTTTTAAGCAAAGCAGAATGTCTGCCTAGGAGTCACAGAGGCAAAACTGGGGGCTCGGGAAGAGTGAGGATGCTAATAAATGAATACCCCAAATTTCCTCACTTCCCCACTCCCTGATTTGAAGGAGAGATGGCACAAAAGTGAACATGAGATATGAGATGGCACATAAATCATGTTTTACTGTTTAATTGGGGAAAGGAAAAAAATATTACAAATGATTAAAATAAGCTGGACCCAGTGGCACATGCCTGTAGTCCAGTTACTCGGGAGGCTGCTGAGGCAGGAGGACTGCTTGAGACCAGGAGTTTGAGGACAGCCTAGGCAACATAGAGGGACCCCACCACTAAAGAAAAAAAAAATGAAAGCAGAGGCTCTAGCATGTGTCAAATGAAGTCTGGCTTTTTTCTGCATTAGCTGGTATGGCAATTCCTTTCTGGTCCAGGGGTAGCACTCCAGAACCTGAAACCATTTGCATCAACTTATGTCCTAGAGGAAGGTCTGACTGCCCATATTTATCATTCCCCATAGCCTTCAATGATGGCATGAGTGGAAGTTCTAAATTGTTCTTCAACTGGTAAAACATTAGCTTGCAGTAAAGCAAGTAAGTCTAAGGGAGCAAGTAAAATCAGGATAAACACAAATCATTACCAAGGGTTGTTCTTAAGTCAGAGGTATAGCATACTTACTAAAAAGAATACCCAAAGCCTAGGTATTCTCAGATATCATGACAAGGGGAGTGAAAGGAAGCATCTCTGTCCTTTAACTGTGCATGTTAAAATAGTAACAATTGGGAAAAAGTATGCTATTTCTCAAATGAATGGACTGAAAACAGCCACTAAGATTACTGAAATTTAGGCCATGAATAATTCTCTCTTCAAAGAACTTTTTGGACAGTTGCTTACAAAGGAAGATACAGTTTTTATTTTTAATAAAATTCATATCACAATAAAGGGCCACCAAATCTTCAATTCAGAATGCTTTAAATTACATTGCTTCTATGCTATATCTCTTTCTAGCAAGTCTTCACCTTTTGTAAAGGCAGTAATAAGCAACTCATCCCCAATGCTGATTTACAATCACAGCCTGCATGTGCAAGTCCATAACAAACATGCATGGTACACAGTAGAATCTCATTGGTTCACACTCCTGCAAAAACCACAACCCCTCAACTTTCAATAAAGCAAAGGTCTCTTTACCTAAGTGCACATTAGCTGCTGGCTTAGGCAGGCCTTATGACATGGCTGCCTCCCCAGTGGGCAGGCGCACCACAGCAAGGCACTCATTAAGCTATTGAGTTTCATTCCAGTAACCGTTCAAATACATTCTTCATTGTACCATGAAGTATGTTTGTTTGATGCTGGAATTCTGATTTTCTTCCTCTCTCTCTATTTTTACCCCCCTCATCCCTACCTCCCAACCTCTGTTTTGGTATTTTTTCCCATGCTAACACATGCACAAAAAATTCAGTAATTCTCATTGGGTCTCTTGGTCATTAGTGCAAATTAGTGAGGTTTTACTGAATATGGTCAGATTTGATTTGCCAAGTTCTTTTCCCGTTAAGGTTTTAAACCCATGTGTATTTCAAGGGAAATCTAATTTGTAGGTTTCGGATTCATTTACACTCAACTCACAAACGTGGTTCTGTGAGTGCCTCCATAGCACTCACATACAAGAAGCCACAGAAGCTGGTTTCCCTTCCTCTTAACAAGTTCTTGTTAGAATGCTTGCTTTGAAGTAGGTATTTGGACCATGCTGGAAGCAAACAGAATTAAACCCCAAGAAAATGTAAAGTAAGATTTAAAAACCAAGTTCGAAACAGTTTTTCTTGCTCCAATAATTATACTTGTTAAAGAAAAATCTCTAAGGATGAAATCATCCATTTCAGTCTTTTAAAGGATGATGTCACCATCCACCTGCCTGTATGAGGCTACATCTCATAATGCTTCTCTGTCTAGCAGGGTGACAAGATAGTCATTTGTGAGTAGGTGGCTTTTTCTGCTTAGACCCTGCTCTGTCCGTTTGTCATGCCGTGGATGCTGTTCCACTGCTGAGAAACCCACACTGCTCCACCATTCCTCTAGAACTCTGCTGCTGGGATTTCTGAAGGTGCCATGTCTGCCTGTGGGTGTTCCCATACCTATCTACTGCTGCCTATCTCCCACTCTTTGGAGCTCCTTGGCTCTACCTGTGTTCTTGGACTCTTTCCTGTGTTTGCTCCAATATCCTGACACTCATCTTGGACTCTTAATGCTGCCTCTTGGCTGAAATCACAACTGCTGTAGTCCTTGAACCCTAGGCTTTTGCTTCTAGGCTGGGCTTCTGTGCTGACAATTTTCTTAATATCTATACTGTCCCAGAGGGTAGGTCTACTGGCTCCTCCTTGTCACTCTGGATTTCTCTAAATAAACGAGCTTTAAATCTCATTGACGTTTCTATTACTCATTTCCACAGTGTGAGACCAGTAGTGGTAGGATGCAAGTGTTGATGAGACTTGATGCCTACAGGGATGGCATGAGCAGTGCTTCAAAAGGCAGAGCATCTCTAGCAGCACCAGCTCTTGTCCAAACATCAAAGTAAGCAATTCTCAACATTGACAATAGGTTGATATGCCTTTTTTTTTTTCTTGAAGAGTGCCTCCTTGGGCAGACAAATAGCATATCACACCCCCAAAGCTATGATAATAACAAAAAAGCCCTTCTTTAACAATTGTCTTCTGCATAAGCAACTCCTTCCAGTGCCTAGGAGTTCACTTCAAGGGACTATGGAGAAAAATAGCCATGTATACTGTAGGGTGACTTTTACTGAGGCAGTGGTGAATTCTGAGCTGGAATATAAACCACTACCAGCAACTAAGAAACTAGTGGATTCAGACAGACTTAATATTGCAGTCAGTTGGTCTGTCAGTCTGCCCACCCGTTGGTCCATAGGTCCATCTGTCAGTCCGAATGTCCGTCCATCCATCCATCCACCCACCCACCCATCCATCTAAATGTAAATAAATCCAAACCAACTCTTTCTATTTATCTATCTGCAAAGAAATATAAGCCAATTATGCATACACATGAATGAGAAAGCCTTTTTCTAACCTGCTCTGAATTCCTTGCTCTTAGACTTTTGGAAAGCAGAGTGCCAGCCCATTGGAAGATATATCATGAATATCTTATAACCCCTGGTTAGGAAATCTCCAGAAAGTACCTTCTGACTGTTAATTATAGTCATTCATTCATTTTTTACTCATTCACTCACTCACTCACTCATTTGCTCACCTATCTATCTTTAACAAGGTATCAACCATATGTCTGGATAATGTGAGGTCCTTTGCCATTAGATAAGAAAGCATTTCTAGGAAGAACAGTGGAGATGACAAACATCTCTTCTTTGTTTTCCTGCCCCTGAATTTACACAGCAAAGGTAAAAAGCAAATTATATAAGCAAGTATGTATAATTACCCAAACGCCTATGCTCAGTCATTTCCCAGTCACCTGACCGTTCTGTTCCCCCCCCAAAACATTTCTCAGTATTCATCCACTTCCCAACTTTGTCCTTTTTAGTGATTTAACTTTGGTCTGGCAAATAATGGTGCTTCCAACCATGAGTTTAAGTTATAAACAGCTTCTGCTTATGGAGCACTGCCCCTTCCTCACAACATAGCTCTTTCAATTAACATGTATACAGAACACAACAAGATTCAAAATGGTGATCAAAAAGAGTTTCACCAAAATAGTACATTAAGATTTGTGTATTTCATTATATGAAATTTTTATCTTAAAAAAAATATTGAACTTCAGTTAACATGCAGTGCTTAAATATTGATATTTGCAGTTTACTTAGAAATGGATAAAAAGATGGGGCAGTTTATACCTCCATAAAGCTGAAAAAATGTAAGAAAAGAATCTGAATGTTCTTTCTAGTCTATTTCTATGGTTTTGTTTTAAAATCAGATCAGATATAATGTAGCCTTTGTTAGTATGCTTCCCATCTCCTATCATAAATTACAGGATTTCTTGAAGACATTTTATTTGGGCTCAATGTATGTAACATAATGTAGGCTTCTTTACTCATGATAATATGCTGAGCACTTCCCCAAGTCATTAAACATTTTAAAATATGCTATTTTAATGACTACATAATATTCTAGTACAGGATTATATCACAAAATAATTCAGCTATCTCCTTCTGGGTAAAAGCAGATCATCTCCAAATTTTCACTAATAGGAGTATGCTGCTCTAAGACACTTAAATGAAAATTGTTCACTCCTATTTACTTCTTCAGGATGGCTAAAGGTAGAAACAGTTACATGCCTATCTATCTAGTATGTCTATTTATATGTCTGCCTGTCTATGTATTTTTTAATTGCCCCTGCTTTCTCATGCCAACTTCTGCAGAATCAAATGTTATGTTTAACTTTTTTTGTTGGTTTGATGTAGACATTTGTTCGTCATTTTAAAAACAGAATTCCATTATCAGTGAAGTCTGTCATTTGGTCTCTTATGTGAATTGTCTATTTTTGTTCTTTGCTAGTTTTGTATTGGGCTGTTGGTGTTTTTTTGTTTTTTTTTTCCTTATTAACTTCCAAAGGTTATTTGAATAAGCTTGATGTAGTTTCCACCTTGGAACCCGATCTTGTTTGTAAATCCCTGTAGTATATGCAAAAGGAATTACATATAACATTTATAATATGCTATTTCTTTGCTTGGCCAGGCATTAAAGCTATTATGACACCTATCTCAAGAAGTCCTTTCAGCACTGAATGCTAACTAGTGTAGGGAGAGCCCTAGCTGCTCTTTTCTAGGTATTTTGCTTTTAAGCCTACTTATACTTTTAACACATTCTAAATACTTAATGTGCTGTGTAAACATTTAGATGTGATCCTAAATAGTGATAAAGCAATACTGTGGTAGTGTTGCAACAAGGTTTAATTTGAAATTGTTTTATAAAACTTGGTGTACCACTGATTTTGATTGCTTTGAAGTTGATTTAAGAGCATTTGTGGCCAGATTAAATGTATCTAATGTGATGGTCATGATTAGAAAATATATGTATTTTTAACTTTTAATGGAATCTAAATTCTTCTCAAAATAGGGTGCCATTTGTTAGTGTGTTTCCTATCTATGAAAATTATAAAATATCTATAATATATTTTATTTATCTATATAAATTATAAGATAGGCTTTTCTTTGGGCTCATTCTGAAACTAGGTCTTTTTAAAAAAGAAAAAAACTAATGAGTGTTTGCTCAATAGAATAACATGCTGAAGACACTGTGTATGTACATGAATTCCTTGCTTCAAAAATGTTTCAGTCCATTAGTAAGATGCTGGAGAAATTGGAATACTTACTTGCACATTGCTGTTAGGAATGTAAAATGATCACTTAATCCAGCAATTCTACTTTTAGGTATATAACCAAAACAACTAGAAGCAGGAACTCAAACTCATATATGTACACCAATATTCGTAGCAGCACTATTCACAATAGTCAAAAGATAGAAACAACCTAAATGTCAATAAATCATCAAATAGATAAGCAAAATGTGGTATAGACATACAATGGAAGACTATTCAAACATATAAGGGAATACAATTATGATATATGTTACAATATGGATGAAACTGGAAAATATTATGCTATGTGAAATAAGTCAGACACAAAAGGCCACATACCATATAATTCCATTTATATGCAGTACCTATAATAGGTAAATTCATGCAGACAGAGAGTTGAATAGAGATTATTAGGGAGAGGGAGGGTAAAGCCAGGAAGTCCAGGCAAGAGGGGAGAGATGGAAGCTCTACTCAAGCTCCTGTACTTGCCGGGGGCCAAGATGGACAGGTCAAAGGTCAGCAGGTTTTGCGAAGCAATAAAGCAGGCCTGGAGGAAGTAAGCAAGTGAGAAGGCTGGAGGGCTAGTATTTGCCTACACTCATAAGACCCAAATTAACCTAATCAGCCCTTTGTGACCTTTGTGATACAGACCAACCACATCACCATGGCAAGCAGTCATGTGACTAACCCATTCATCTGCCTGTTGTCCATTACCTGACATCAGTAACCGTGCTTCCCTCCCACTTTGTGATAATGTGGAGCAGACCACCACCCAACCACCTTAATGACCTGCTCTCATCAAAAGGGAATGTTTAAAAGTATTTGACCTCAAGTAGCCATTTGCCATTGCTTTGTTAAACTCTGGTATGTCCATGTGGCTCTTTGAGCTATGGCTGCCATATTTCCTAGCTTTGGTCCCCTCCCCTACCTTGGGAGGGGGTGAAATCTCCTCTCTTTCTCTCTCTAATTTACTTTCTAAATAAACTATATTTCCAAATTGTAAAAAAGAGATTACTAGGAACTAGGGGGAAGGGAGAATGAATTGTTATCATTTAATGGGTACAGAGTTTCTGTGGGGTGATGAAAAAGTTCTGGAAATGGAAAGTGGTGATGGTTGCATAACATTATGAGTGTACTTAATACCACTTAAAAATGGATACACTGGTAAATTTTATATTATGCATAAGTTACCACAATAAAAAAAGACTCAGTCTAGGGAAAAAAAGATGGTTGATGAAAGATGGATAGACTTATGACAAACAAGAAAAGCAAAATAATAACTGTGGATACAAGTAGTGAGTATATGAGTATTCACTGTAAACCTTTGTCAACTTTTCTGTATGTTAGAAAACATCTAAAATATTGGGAAACGTTTCATCAAAATGTTCTATTCTCTTTTAAAAATAATTATTGATACTATATTTACACTTTCTCTGCTTAATTGTGGAAGCTCACGCATTTCAGTTTTTTCCTTTTTAGTCTTTCAGGAGAAGAATGAGTATAAACTGCCTGGAATGAAGAGAATGTCTAGAGTGAAGCAAAAAATCTAGAGGAACTGCTATGGACTGAACTGTAGCCCCCAAAATTCATATGTTGAAGCCTTAATCCCCAGTGACCATATTTGGTTATAGAGCTCTAGGGAGATAGTTAAGGTTACATGAGATCATATGGGTAGGGTCCTAACTTAATAGGATTGGTGGCTTTATAAGAAGAGATACTGCTCTTCTCTTTTTCCACGTGCATGTACCAAAGAAATACCATGTGAGGACACAGTGGGAAGGTGATCATCTACAAGCCAGGAAGAGGGCCCTCACCAGGAACTGAATCAGCTGGCACATTGATCTTGTACTTCTCAGCCTCCAGAACTGTGAGAAAACAATTTTTTTGTTTGTTTGTTTCAGCCATCCAGTCTACAGTATTTTGTTATGGTGGCCCTAGATGATTAAGACAAAATCTGTAAGTTAAACATCTATGGCTATTTAGATAGTCTGTATGCAAATAATACAGAAGGAAAAGAAGATCTGAACCAGTACATGCAGAATTTGAGTGACGACTGTTAGAGCTGGAAGAGGTTTTAGCAATCATGCTGTCAAACCTCACATTTGGTGAAGAAACAGAAGCCCACAGAGGTCAAGTGATTTGTCTAAAGCCCTTCAGAGAATTAGTGGCAGAAACAAGGATTTAAGCCCAGGTCTCTTGATTTCTGCTCTTTTTACCACTCCACACATCTTCATTAAATTAAACACCTTGAGTGTGTGAACAGCCAAAATTACAACTTCTTTCCTTCTACTAAAATATCTTTCAAAACTTCAGTTCCATTTTTCTGATTCTGTACTTTTCTCCCTACTTTCTTTTTTTTAAATCCACAAATCAATCTATCCACACAGGTAAAAACTAGAGAGAAGTTTTTTGAACAAACAAAAATGTGTGTAAGTTTACAAAACAAAGACACACAAAAAACTTAAATTTGGACAAATATTGACTCAATTATTCATCTACAGCAGAAGCTTCTGCGCCCAAAGATAAACTCTATGGCATCTTATTTCCTAATAGTTGCCTATTTATAATGTATAAAGGCATTCTAGAAAAATAATAAAAATGCTTTTGTTTTCCAAATTAATTATTTATAGTCCAATTTAGAAAAGTATTACATCTATACAACATTTAAAATATGGAGTTTGATAAAACATCTTTATAAATAGACCAAGAAAACCAGGTTAATAAGCATGTGTGTTTTATAGGGTCATAAAATAATATATAACATTTTAAAATAATATAAAATATACATATTGAACAATATAATAGTTGAACATTATTTTGTTTAAAAAAAAATTCTTGTAGAACTTTTAATTTCACTTTTCCACTAGGTAAACTTACAGTATATAAAGATATATACTTTTAATGATGTAAATACATGAACATGTGGCAATAGTATCCAAAAATGGTAATAACTTATTATTACCACTCAATATTTAATGATTTTCTTTAACATTTAATTTTTTCCTTCAGTTTAGACTCATTATACACAGGCACTGAATTGAGTCATAAGAAAGCCCATTCCATAATTTTTCTTTTTCATATTTAAGTCAGAAGTAGTTTGAATTTATGACTACATGGTGTGATAATAAAGTAATGTTATTGATTTATCACCACTTAGCTTTGTTTTTGTTTTTTTAAAGAGAGTATCACTATGTTACCCAGGCTGGTCTTGACCGTCTGGGCTCAAGAGATCTTCCTGCTTCAGCCTTCTGAGTCTTTGGGACTACAGACCTACAGGTGTCAGTCACCATGTTGGCTTAACCACTTAGCCTTTTCAAAAGAATGTGCTGCAATCTTTGAAGATAATTATTAAAGAGTGATTTCAAAAATATTTTGAGCAAAGGTGGCACTGTTTAGAATTGTAGAGATATTCAAGGACATTTTAAGACACTGTCTTTGAGAAATAATACTCTGGTTATACTTTAAAACAAAACAATCAAGAACAAAACTAGTCAAGTCACTTTCTAATATCACCTGTCTTTTTAACGTGGCTAAAACAATGTATTGTCTGAGGCTGTGGCCCAGCCTGATGGAATAATGCAGTGAAGGGAATGAGATTTTACTATTTATGTATTCACTCAAGGCAGAACCACAATAAGTGGAAAAGACTGGAGAATTTGAGAATAAAGATCTATTGCAAAACTAAACCACCATATTACTGCTTTAATAGGTGGTACAAAGTAATATTAAATTCATTCTCTTTATCCAAATAAGTGAGAAACACGTGGAGACACACTAAGGTAGAGCAAAATAAGTGAAAAGCCTACGAATAGTGCTTGGGAATAAAGCAGAATTTTCTTCCACCTTCCTAGGAGGTGATGTCCTAGTGGGACTTCTTGGTTTTGAAGTAGACGTTGTTATGTGACCCATGGACATTCAGAGGCCTGGGGACAAACATTTCAACTTCTCATTCCATACCTTTTTCTGTAACACAACTTATAAAAAGCTGGGAGGTTGTAATTGAGGGGTCCAATTGTTTAGATGCTATAATAGTCAATTATTATTTTAAAAACAGATAAGCAACAAGTTGGAAAAAACATGGTGCAAAAAACATGGTTTAATGCAATTCATAAACCTTGAATCAAGTTCTAGCTCTATGAGATCTGTGACCTCAGAAAGATTAAGTACTTCCATGAATTTCAGCTTCCTCATCAGTAAAATCACCATCATCATCGTCGTCATCATCATCATCATCATCATCATCATCATCACTGTTAACACTTAGAGTGCATAACAGATTCCAGGTAATGTCCTAAGGGCTTTACATATTTTAATGTAAATAATTCTTAACAGCCCCAAGAGAAGGTACTATTATTGTTTATAATTTCTACCTGAGTCACAGACAGGTAACTTGCCCAAAGACAATAACACTTATTCAATGGGATTGTAGTGAGATCAAACATAAAATCAGTAAGATGATAAGTAATGGAAAGGATCTTTGAGATTATCCAGTTGAAGTTTTAATAAGAGGCATGTAAGGCTCACAAAATTGTTGGCTATCTGTTATCTGACGTTGAACCAGGTTTTCTAGTTCTTAGAACTGTGCCTTTTAAAAGTACCTTATTCCTATTTTGCTTTTCTCTAAGTAATTTCCATATATTATTCATACAAAATTCCTCTAGAGTAGAAAAGTGGGAAGGATAATTTTATTTCCACTTTTTAAAAAACAGATTAGAAAATGCAGAATATTTTGGAGTCAGCATGTAGTACAGATAAACAGAGGGTCAAGGTCAACAGCATGATAGTGACAATGATGACAGTGAGGATGGCTGCAAAAACTTCTCATTGATTGCATCCAGATTCTCTTTAGGGCACTCTGCCAAAGCATCTTATGCACATTATCTCATTTAATGCTAAATCTACCTCTGAGTATATGACTTAAAGTGTTTTCAGTTTTAAAAATCACAAAATGGCCAAGTAAAATGCAGACTTTCTGGAGTCAAGATCGCAAATCCCAGTTGTGTTGACCTAGCTAAGGTCCTACTAAAGGGAACAAACTGAAGGCCCATTAGATTAGTTAGTGTGGGTTTTGGGCTAGAGATGGAGAATAAAGGCCTTCTCTCTATAGTCAGGACAACATTTTGTGCTTTCTGAAAGAGCTGGGGTTAACTTCAATTCTTTCAGCAGAATCTCAGATTTATTTCCCAAAATGGATTTTTAAAAAAAATGGCTGAGCTACCCTATAGTCTATTAGTCATCCTACAGAAATCTAATGTTAGAAAAATGTTCACTTAAAATTCAGTGGTTAAAAAAAACCTTAACTATGTTCAGCATTTCTTGGCTGTGGTTCTTTCTTCCACAGAGATTTCCTCTCTTAAAATCACCAGTTACTGTATGTAGTACAGCCTAATCTTCAGCATTTATACCTATGGAGAAGAGATGAAGCTCCTGACTTTGCATCATGTTTTTACAGCCAATGTGATGTATTAGGAAATCATTTCAAGCAAAATCATAAAGCCCTGTTACAAAGGCCATTCCTCTATTTTCAGCTCCCTGTATATAATCTCCATATCCCAGGAACTAGTTTCCAAACCTGCTGTCAGTCAAAAAGTATTCACTGGACATCTACTTGTGTTAAGTACCATGCTGGGTCCTGGGGATGTAACAGTGAGCAAAGGTGACCCAGGCCCTGCCCTCATAGAGCTAGGGTACAGCTTATTTTTCATATCCCCCTCTAAAGGACATCTTTGTTATACTTATCTCTCTCTGGCTTCCCCAAACTCTCTCTCCATTGAGCCCTCAGCTTCATCTACTATCATCCTGTTAATTCTTTTTAAGAAAGTTTAGGTTTAAATTTTTAAGTCACAAAATCATACTGCATTTTGCTTGTTATACAATTATATAAGACATTTGAGAAAATCCAAATACTTCAGAACCATTACATCCAAAAAAAAAATCTTGCAATCAATTGTCACACACATAAATTATAATTCCAGAATTATAAAACTGAATAAACTACTTGTTTATTCAGTTTTGAGAAATAAGTGACTAAGAATTTCCAGCTAATGATTTTTTAAGGCCCTTTGTTAATTCAAGTCCTTTCCTAAAGACTATATCCTGCTTGTGCTTCTGTGGCAGTCATTTTCCAAGGTGGTCCCTGATAATTTTTGCCTCCTGGTATTCATGCCCTTATGTAGATTCTTCCCACAGTGAATACAACAGTGGTGAAAATAACAGTATGTGACTTTTAGGATTAGAGCACAGAAGTTGCTGTGGTTCCCACCTTGCTCACCTGGACTGCTTGCTCTTTAAGCCAACTGCCAGTCAATGAGAACCTTCAGCCTTCCCAGAAGGCTTCCAGTCAACAGTCAGTGCTAATCTGTCAGTCATATAAACGAGTCTCCTTAGAAGTGGATCTTCCAGACTCTGTGAACACCTGACTTCTACCTCAAGGGAAACTCCAAACCAGAATTGCCCAGTCAAGCTGCTTGAAAGTTCCTAGCCCACAGAAATCATAAGATAATAAGTGATTACTACTGTATTAAGATACTAAGTTGGTTGTTTATTAGAGATATAATAGATACAATAGAAATGAATATAGCTGTCAACCTTTAGAGCATGCAACAGCTTACCATGATTCTCTTACAATTAATAAACCACTATAATTCCATCAGTTATTACAGACTACTACCTCTAATGATCATAGTTGGCCAAGGCCAACAATCATATCATTATATTCTGATTCACATTTGTTTTTATAGACATTATTATTTTGGGAAGTGATTTTTTTCAAGTTAATCAAATATACAGCATGGCTGTCTCCATTTTGTGAGATGCTGACCTTACAGACTTGCAAAATTCCTGATTTTCTAAAAATATTAGTAATGTATGCTTACTTATATTTTCTCCAAATTTGAGGAGGGGGAGGGGGAGGGGGAGGAAGGGGGGAGGAGGAGGAAGGGGGGAGGAGGAGGAGGGGGGGAGGAGGAGGAGGAGAGGAGGAGGAGGAGGAGAGGAGGAGGAGGAGAAGAAGGAGAAGGAGAAGGAAAAGGAGAAGGAGAAGAAGGTTGGGCATGGTGGCTCAAGCCTGTAATCTCACTACTTTGGGAGGTCGAGGCAGGTAGATTGCTTGAGTCCAGAAGTTTGTGACAAACCTGGGCTAAATCTTGTCTCTACAAAAAATAAAAAAATTTGCCAGGCATGGTGGTACACGCCTGTACTCCCAGTTACTCGGGATGCTGAGGTGAAGGATTACCTGGATCCAGGAGGTCGAGGCTAACATGAGCTGTGATCATCGTGATCATACCATCGCACAAAAAGAAAAAGAAAACGTGCTTAGTTCTTTTGGAAGATAAGTGTTGATGTGTGGCTCTGACTATCATGAAGCGAGACACTGTGGAAAGCCAAAACAAGGAGAATTTGAAAGAGCAGCAAGAAACAAATCTCTCTGCTGAAATCTGTTTCAGTGACTTTCCAAAGGAGGAAATCTTAACAACTCTCCATGTGTCCAAAGAGTTTAATTTCAACCAGTGCAAAAATGTAGCAAGATTTTCAGAAAGATCATTTTTAAAAGCTAGGCACTGGGCACTGGATCTCAATTCTAAACAGAAAAGAAACACTACACATGAATTTACGGAACCTGCCTGGCTGCCAAAAGTTTGCTATTTCACACTGGTACCATGGGGAAAGTATTTAAGAGGACTGCCAACTATGGAATCTTGCTTCTTAAATTAGACCCATTCCGTAGTAAAGGAAAGTTACCTTCATACTCCAGAAAGTCTTCACTGCAAGCCAACTCTGTGCCCAGGACTATGCAAAGAACTGTGGAAAGGAAGGTTTACGCAATTCCTGTTATATTAGATGCCCAGGAAACTAAAATATCTGAGTGAAAAGTTTACAAAAGTCATTGAAATATTTGATTTGTAGAACTACCCATTGGCTAAGCCTTACTCTGAGCTAATATTTTTTTTAATGTTTTAAAAATAGGTAATACTTAAAGTTGGTTTAGAAACTCCTAACTATAGCAAAGGATATTAAATCATAAGTGTCCCTCTCATTTTTCTCTTCAGCAACACTTTTACCATTGTCATGTGTCCTTTCAGAGAGTTCTATGTATATACTAGATAAGAATACATATGTGTATAGACATATATCTGTAGCATATCTTCAACTGCCGCACTTAACATAAATAATAACACAATATATATCTTTCTGCTGTTCTAAACTTAAGTTTTATTTGGTTTGGTTACCAACATATTTTGGGGATTATTTTTTCTATCTTTCTATATTCTAAATTTACTGTTCATAATTGGATGTATCTCTGATCTTTCTAGGCTGTTCAATTATTGTTAAGTTCCAAAATTAAACTCTGAATTACTGTAGCTACGTCATATGTTTTCATACTTGGCCTAGCTAATTAATGACCCCTCCCACTTATACTTTTTGAGAATTTTCTTGGCTCTTCTTATATATTTCATTTTCCATACAAACTTTTGGATTACCTATTTAGTCCCTCCCCTGTCTCTAATTTTAATTTTTAAAAAATTGCTATTAGAAGTAAGGCTTCTTTAAGCTCATACAATCCTATAAAATAGGTACTCTGATTAAACTTTAACCATATACTATAATACTGATATAACATAGGAAAATTAGCTTAGATTTTATATTTATACAGAATTTTACTATTTATGAAGACTCTTCACTTTTATTATCTCCTTTAATTTTCTTAACCACTTTGGCACTAGGCAGGACATATCTTGTGATCTTGGAGAAAGGCTAATGGACTTGTCTTTAAGGCCTGGAGGCAAAGACTCTAACACTTGGCCTAGGTCCAGGGCTCTTTCCACCATACCAATGGCAGAAAACACTGAGTCTCCAAGGAATATTTTAAAAACAGGGAATACTACTATTTTAGAAATGTTGGTGGGCTATCAAATTTTTAAACTTACGATGAAGTTTAAAACATAATAATACTGGCATAAATACAGTGAAATTTGAACTTTCACAAATTGCTGATGGGAGAGTAAACTGGCATAGTCTTTTGAGAAAGCATTTGGGCAACACATACCAAAGGCCATAAAATGTTTCAGAGGAAGAAGGAAACTGTGCTACTGGGATTTCTGGGCTTCACCCTACACCTCTCTCCACACATGAACTCAGATCTTTGGTCAGTTGGGCCTGTTTCCTCACTGTCTCCTGAGTCCTGCAGTCATGCTTATCTCTCTGCCTGCCTGCAGAACCTCCCTTTCCCTGTCTTTTCCCCTTCCCCATTTTCCCTTAGACCCTGGGTCTTAAGGCTAGCAAAGCCTCACTGGAACCCCACCTCCTACATCCCCCATTCTTTCCCATGAGCTTGCTTCTGACATGCCATGCTACCTTCCCAGGCTCATATCTTCTTCCAAGGTTTACCTACTGTATATTCTGCTGGTGGAGAGAACTGTTTACTTCTTACAGTTCATATTTCAAAATTAGTTTTATTCTCATCTTCCTATTTAACTTAAATAATAAAATATTTTCAAATGATGCATATTCCCTCACTTCTCGGGATTTAAGTAGCTTTTCCAGAAATAACAACAACAAAACCCCCCCTCACAAGATGATAAGAGATTCACTGAAATGGTCTTCTCTGAATAATATATTTCAATCCCTAATGACCATAAAATACTAATACTCTCTACAGAAATTAGTTTATTTATAAATCTTCTCCTTCATAATTAGGTAAATGTTTTCATTTCCTTGTTCAAATTTCTCTTTGATTTAGAAATCCATTTTCTTTTAAATTAAAAAAATTAACTTTTTTTACAAGTGAAATAGACAAAATTATATATAACTGTTGTTTTTGATGAACTTTTAAAAAAAGCTATTGCTAACATTTATTGATAAGTTTTGGTAACATTATTATTCATACCAGTTAGCTTGGATTCACAATTCAAAATTGATTTCATTTTCCTCCACAGACCTTGGTTTACTCTTTGGGAATATTCTTTTGTTCTAACTCTTTTAGTGTATCTCATTTCTCCTGAAAATTACATTTAATCACTTAAACTTTTTAGTTAGCATCCCACCATGTGTTTGACAGTGGTTAAAAGGTCAAATTTGATACCTATTTAATTAATATGCTCTTTTTCTTCACAGATCCAGAAAATATCATAAGTAACCTTCAAATTGTTCCACGGAATGCCATCATTATTGGCAGAGTTGTGACCACAGATCCTATGAACAAATTCAAGAGATTAGGCATCAAGTATGGCATAAAAAATACTCCTGGAATTTATGCTTAAATTCTGGCATGTATACCTTTTTGTTTGTCAACTACGTTAATATCCTTATGATGATCTTACCCTTGAGATTACTTTAAATTATTACTTAAAGCTCAAAATTTTATCTTAGTTTTTTGAAAATTTATCAAAATTTATTTTATTTTTATTTAAAATAAAATTTTATCATATTTTACTTATGAACATTTTATTTTTAAAAAGTATTATAATTCTAATGTCTAATACCCATCTAGTTGCCAATATAAAGAATGACAGCCGGGCTCTGTGGCTCAGCCTGTAATCCCACGCCTTGGGAGGCTGAGGTGAGTGGACTGCCTGAGCCCGTGGGTTCGAGACCCGCCTGGGCAACTTGGCGTGACCTCATCTCTACAATAAATAAAAAAATCAGCCGGGCGTGGTAGCCTGTAGTTCCAGCTACTTGGAAGGCTGAGGCGGAAGGATCGCCGGAGCCCAGCAGGTCGAGGCTGGTGACAGTCTGGGTGACAGAGTGAGACTCCAACTCAAAAAAAAGAGAATGACTATTATATTTCATACACTTTACAACTGTACCTAAATATATAAAAATTTAAGAGAAATATGAATTGTTATTGTTTTTCCAGCTAACATGTGCAACTGTTGTGGAAACTGTTAATTTGTGAGTATATTTGGAAATCTGAATTAGAACATGAAGAGAAGCAAGAAAATGGATGCTTGGCACCAGTGGGAAACAATACTTCCTTATGCCAAAATCTATTGCATTCATGTTGGGAGGAAGGCTTTGATGGGTCAGTCTACCTTTCCTCTTACGTGATAGCTTCTGTGGTCTAAATCCTTCTCTCCCTCTTACTTAAGCAGTGTCTATCTAAGATACTGGTAGCAGCACAATCCACAGATGTTCATGGCATTCAGCAAGCAGTTGCCTTTATGAATATATAGAAAACATAACATTTGCCATTTTAACTATCGTTAAGTGTACAATTCAGTGGCATTAATTACATTCACAATATTATGCAACCTGAAGCAGCTACAGGAGATGATGAGGTCTTTGCCCCTATGCCAGAGATATGGCATTGTTGCTCTGTGTGTGTGTGGCGGGGGACGGGTGGAATGTGGAGGAACATGGGGCTCGATTAGGCCAGCATCATTTGGGCAAACTGCGTAAACTATTTTGAGGAAGGAAATCTCAGAATGATGTTATAAGAATTGTAAAGGCTAAATAGCCAGCTGAAAAACACTTGCTGCTGGTTTCATGACAGAGCAGTCAACTGTTGCCATTAAGAAATGAAACCTGGCATGGTGGCTCATACCTATGATCCCAGCACTTTGGGAGGCTGAGGTGAGAGGACTGCCTGAGCCCATGGGTTCGAGACCAGCCTGGGCAACTTGGTGAGACCTCATCTCTACAATAAATAAAAAAAATTAGCTGGGCATGGTGGTGTGTCCCTGTAGTTCCAGCTACTTGGAAGGCGAAGGCGGAAGGATCACCTGAGCCCAGCAGGTCAAGGCTGGAGTGCAGAGGC